>JANHGB010008934.1:0-12219 GCA_026283785.1 Coracopsis vasa
CCAGGGATGGGGCAGCCACAGCTTCTCTGGGCACCCTGTGCCAGCGCCTCAGCACCCTCACAGGGAAGAACTTCTTCTTTATATCTAACTTGAATCTCCCCTGTAGTCAATGCGGCACCACCAGTTTACAGCAGCACCGCTGTCATCCAGAGCATCATGGAATGGTTTGGGTTGGAAAGGACCTTATGTTCATCTACTTCCAGCCATCCAAAAAGGTAAGAGCATCACCCATCACCGGTGATTCCATTGGAGCATCAGTGGGAGCTGAGATATTTTGCAGGTTTATAGGATTGATGCTGCTTCACCACCCCATCCCCAACCAGCATGGGAAACCAGTCACCTTCCCATCGCTGAGACAAGGACCCATGCAGACTGACTCCTAGCAGAGGCAGGAATTGGTAATGAAACCTCCCCAAGGTTAGTCAGGGGAAGAAAAAGCCTCGCTAATATGCAGCACACCTCCACCGGCGCAATAAAGACGAGATTGGATTGCAGAACGTGGCTGCAGGTCTTGTTTCTATATGTTTCAATGTTGTGCTCCAACAGGTCGGAATATTGTTAGCAATTCCGGCTGCAGAGGAGACATTGCTGAGCTGGGGAAAACATGTGGCAAATTCGCTTCTGCGCTCCTCTTGGAGCAGGTGAAAGCGTTTGATTATAGAGGCTCAGGGGTTATTTGCATTATGGGATTCCCAACACTCCTCCTGAAATGGTTTGGAGCATTATGGAAATCAGCCAGAGGGGAAGCTTTCCACAACCGTCTTCAGCTGATGGAACAACCTGAGTCTCAAATCTGGCTACTTTTCCAATTACCTTGGATGTCTTTTGCCACCGAGTGCTTAGTAAGGGAAATCCAGCCCTGACGGGGGATCCCTGAGTGGCTATGTTAGAAGGAAAAGGACAAAGATCCTCTTCAGTTTTCCATGGGCTAATGTGATGTGCTTGCTTCAGACAAGAGGAAAGGTTAAACAGAACTCTTGCTGGAGAGGAAAGCTGGAAGGCTTAAAGCTGAGATCTGCAAAGGAATCTGAGAGTTGGCACTCAAAGCCTGCTGAAAGTCAAAGGACGACAAACATCTAAGCCCACAAGGCTGTTCTGAACCATCTAAGTGGAAACAAGGTGAGGTGCTTTCATGCCTGCTCCAAAGAGCACTAAACATAGAGGGAGAAGTGACTGCGATCCATCCTGTTTCTCTCCTCTTTCCCTACACATAGAATCACTGAATGGTTTGGGTTGGAAGGGACCTTAAAGCTCATCCAGTTCCAATCCCCTGCCATGGGCAGGGACACCTTCCACTAGAGCAGGTTGCTCAAAGCCCCTGTGTCCAACCTGGCCTTGAGCACTGCCAGGGATGGGGCATCCACAGCTTCACTGGGCACCCTGTGCCAGTGCCTCAGCACCCTCACAGAGAAGACCTTCCTTATATCTAACCTGCAACCCATGATGTGAAGGCAATACAAGGCTGGCAGGGATCAGCAGGAGAAAGAGCAGTACAGGAGGGTAGGAAAGGGATGAAAAAGGGCAGCAGGTAAAGGACACTCTGTACCTCAGACATCCCCCCTTTCCCAGAGCCCAGCTTCAATTTTCACCTACTCGGCATCACTCAAGATGCTCAACTCTGTTCCATGTTTCTGTCTATGATTCCCTCACCTCTTCAATACACCAGACAAGACTGGGACTGTGAAGCACTATGACTTCTTCAAGAGAAGTCCCTTTCTTGCTCTGGATGTCTTCCTGGGAAGCAGTGGGTCATTAACACCAAATCTCAGAACAAATGATACTAAAGGACCAACATGTAGAGACTGAAGTTGTTTAGGAACAACTAAATTGTATGTTCATTGTATGTTGATGGTTGCCCAGCCAAGCCCAAGCTCCCAGCATAGCTCCTTTCAGCTACACCTTGATTAATTTTGCTTCATTTATTATTTAAGCCTGATACCTTCATGTAAAATATTGAAGCCCTGACTCATTCTTTATTATTAAGCCCTGCCATGCACCCTTAGGAGGCTCTGCAATCCCCGTAGCCTTCGATCCGCTGGAAGAGAACAAACTCATCTCAATCCCTCGGTAAATATGAGGGATTGCTGGAGGGATGCTGTCAGCATCCTGCTCCCTTCCTGCCTCGGCTGCTGAGCTGCCTCTGTCACGCAAAACACTCTTAAAGGCTAATTCACTTCCCAACATGTGCACGGCTCATTTGCTGCTCTCCCCTCTCCTCCTCCGTTCCTCCGCAGCTGGCATTGAAGCCGGTCGGCTCCCAGTAATCCCTGTTCGAGGATATAAATGGAGCGAACCAGGAGCTGCGACTACGGCCAATTAGCCACTGGCTGAGGGTGGCTCTGCTGCTGAGGCCACATGGAATTCCCACTCATCCATAGGGGCTGAGCCAAAGGACAGCGCAGGGAACGCAGTGGAGGCAAAGTCTCGTGTTTTAGAGGGTTTCAGGGTGGTGATGGATCACTGCATGGGGTGTTTCACCCCACCACAGACCCAGTTGGCTCCCATCACTTTCAATATAACCTTGCACTTCTCTTACATCACTGACTCACTTTAGAGGTAGAAACAGCCCTTTTGGGACACTGCAGATGTGGCTTCACAGCAATCCCACTCCCAGCTTGTTTTCTGGATGCAGAGTGACACAGTCAGCGTCAATCCTATCTCTAAGTGAGGCATCCCTGAGCTTTTCCTTGCTGGGCATTGGTGGTCAGCAGCTTCAGAACTGAGTGATCAAACCATGCCTGGTGGTGGCTGGGTTTAGGGGGAATTTACATCTGAATCTCACAGCTTGGCTCCAACTCTGCAACAGGCTGAACGGATGCTTCCTTCCTTTGAGCGTGGATCTACACCCTGAGATGAAACTCCATGGCTAAAATTCATCCCTACTTCAAAAGCACCAGCACAATTCAAAGGCAATAAACCCAGGAAGCGGGGAATGAAAATACTTCAATGGCAAAAGACATTTCTACCACTCTGAGAGTACTTTGAAACATAATGGAGCATGCAGTCAACTACAGGTCACAGGAGAAGTCAAGTTCGCATCTTGAAATCAATCCCAGGTGATGGAAAGTGAATTTTGGGGGGATAAAACACTACAAAATGGAGCTGCAACCATGAAAAAACCGCAGGCAAGCACCTTGTGTTGGACACTGAGGGCAGTGCAGAGCTCAGCTAACTCCAGCCCTTTCCAAATCATAGACTCAGAGAACAGTTTGGGTTGAAAAGAACCTTAAGATCATCCAGTTCCAACCCCTGCCACGGGCAGGGACACCTTCCACTGGAGCAGGTTGCTCCAAGCCTCATCCAACCTGGCCTTGAACACTGCAGGGATGGGGCAGCCACAGCTTCTCTGGGCACCCTGTGCCAGCACCTCAGCACCCTCACAGGGAACAGCTTCTGCCTAAGAGCTCATCTCAGGCTAATAGCTAATCTTAATCCAGTGCTTGCTATTGCTGTGCAGAAGTGATTGCTGTGCCTGGTGTGCAGTGACAGGGATGTCTGTTAGCTGCCCTGGGGAGCTGTGCCTTGCAGTGTATGGACAGTTGCCTCTCCCCGGGGAGTGCAGTGCTTCGGATTCCTTCCCCAGGGCTCCATGGATGCTCACACTCTTCCCTTGTGTTTTGCAGACTGCCCAGAAGGTCCATAAGGTGGCCAAGCAGGCGTGCAGCCGTCTGGGGCAGTACAGGATGCCCTTTGGCTGGGCGGCCAGGTCAGTCACCGCGGGCTGCGCCTCGGCTGTAGCCAGAGCCA
Source organism: Coracopsis vasa (assembly GCA_026283785.1). Taxonomy (NCBI): domain Eukaryota; kingdom Metazoa; phylum Chordata; class Aves; order Psittaciformes; family Psittacidae; genus Coracopsis; species Coracopsis vasa. The sequence goes on from JANHGB010008934.1 coordinate 3,748, forward strand.
TACCCTGCTGCTGCAGGGTATCCAGGACATGATCCAGGGCACAGCTTGGGACACAATCAGAGTGGGTGGGCAAAGCCCCAAGGCTTTGAAGTTGGTGAAGCTGCAGCTGAGGGCAGAGCCTGGCTCCGATTCCCAGGGCAGGATGGGGGTTGGCCTGGAATGCTCTATCTAGAATTAGAAATGAAATACGAAGGAGTAAACAGTGCTGGGAAAACAGTAACCTTCCTGCTGGCCTGTAGCTGCTGCTCTCGGGGCAGAACGTTCCGGGGGCTGAATAACACCACCCTGTGCTGCTGCGGGAATCCGCGCAGAGATTCCCTCCTGGCACCAGTCATTGCCAGGGCAGGGATGAGTGCAGCACCTCCTGGCCTGGCAGTGGCTATCAGCTGGGGCTTGGCTCCTCTGTGGGGCTTTGCTTTAATTAATGTTCTTGGCACTGACCCCAGATAGGATCCCATTCCCGCACTGTTCTTTTACTGGGACTGATCAAGTGTATCAATGCTCATTCCCTGAAATCCCACGTCAGAGGAAGGCCTGAAGGCGAATTCATTCTCCTGCCACTGCCTCCTATTGCTAAGTTGCTCTGTGGCACTGACAAAGGGATGGTACTGACATGGGAACACCAAATGGCTGTCACAGTGGGCTGGGGCTTGGGGGTGTACAGGGATTTTGCCCTTGACGTTGGCTTCTCAGCTTCAATTTGTTTTTCTGGGATGCAGCTTATTCCTGGGGGCCAGCACACAGCCTCTCAAGGGGAGCCTCAGCCTAGCAGTGGGCTCTGTGTGGGCATGGGCATTGATAGGCTTCAGATATGTTCCTGCTGGGTAAGGAGCTGCATTTTGAGACCAAGGAGTTGAGGGGCCTGAGTGGAGCTGTGTTGTTCTGCATCCCTAGAACTGTTTTCCTGTGGGTTTCAGAGGAAGGTGTTTACACAGAAAGGGAAGATGGATGCTTTAATGTTCTTCCTGTACACAGACATCCACAGCCTTCATTTTCAAGGGCAGTAATACCAGTATTCCTTCAGGGCAGGATCCAGCCTCCTGCTCTGGGTTCAGGAGGAAGCTGATGTGTGTCCTGAGACTGGTCTTCATTGCACTGTCCTTTCCTAGGAGAATTTCCATGCTCTGACCCTGTGTGCCACTCGAAGATACTTTACCACTTGGTGTCAGTGGGAGGGGATTGGAGGGGGTTGGGGATTGAGGACCAGTCTTGGAACTGGACTGTGTGTGTCCTTCTCACACTGGAGAGAAGGGACATGGTGATGTCCCATGCAGTTATATGACGTGGTGGAGTGGGGTGTGTGTGGGGATGGGGGAGTACTCAGGAGGTCTGGTGTTGGTCAGAGCAGTCACAAAGCAGTGAACCTGCCCTTCAGATGTGTCAAAGACCCCAGGCTCTGCTTATTTACCAGCATTGTAGAAACGTCTCCTCTTTTCTGCAGGCCGGTTTTCAAAGACTCCCAGGGCACTCTGGATGCTGAAGGGAAATTCTCACCTCTGTACAAGCAAGACAGTGGCAAGCTCTCAAACGAAGACATGCTGAAGCTTTTAGCAGAGTATAAGAAGTAAGTGTAAGAGACTGGGGCAGGGGCTGAGCAGGCAATAGAGCAGTTAAGCACAAGCATGAGATGACAATTTCTACAATACTCTGAGGGTAACAGAAAGCTGATGTGTTCAGCTCCCGAACGTTCAAGGTTCACACTCCTGTTCCTTTCTCTCTAACACAGACCAGAGAAGACAAAACTACAGGTCATTCCAGCCCAGTTACATATCGTCATCAAGGACGTCCCGCTAGACTTCACAAGTAAGGATCTTGGATCTTCAAATGAATCCTGAGGGCTCCAGCCTCAGGAGTTAATCCTTCTATGGGCAGTTTTGCTATTTCATTAACAAGAGCACAACCTCGTAAGTCCTTCTGTTGGGTTCTGTGGAGGGATGTGGTCCAAGTGCAGAGGTTTACCTGAGTGTGCATCTTGTTTGCTGTTTGGCCATCACATCCTAAATCTAAAGGAAGCCACTTGCCTGCTATTGCTGTTACTATTACACCAATCTCATGTAGCAATTTGGATCTGCTAACACCAGAGGGCTTCACATACACGGTCAGTGTGATTCTTTACTTTGCATTTAAAGAAACCAAGGCAAAGAACGGACTTGTGATGTGCTCAGTGTCACTGAATGGGCCTTTGGCAGCTCCTGTCACAGTTCTGTAGTCCAGTCCCTATTCAAAAGGCTTTTCTAGTGGACTTAACTCTTTTGTGTTCTTTGAGGAGCCATCACTTGAGATGAAGTCACCTTCATGGTGGATGTGAGTCTCAGTGAATTAGGCAGGGTTTGTGCACTGGTGTTTGGAGACAACATAACCATCGGACATCTTTCTGAAGCAGAGAGTGGGAAAGGGCTGACGCGCATTGAGACATCATCGTCTCAGTAGCCTGTCTGCTTCAGTCAGGTGATGTTTCCAGGATTTATAAGGCAGTAACTTAATGGACCACATTCCTGGCAGACTCGAGGTGCAGGTCCTGGGCAGGGCGGCTGTCCCTACCCAGACATGGGTCATTCACAAGACCCTTTGACTTCACCTGGAGCTACAGTAAAGTGCCACTTCTGCAGTGCCCCCGGCCAGGAGAGCAGAGCCCTGTGCTGCCCCTGCTCCCTTCTGTTCCCACTATTCCTCCTGCATCTGAGGACAATGGATGTTGCATGATCAAGGGGAGAATTTTCCCTTAATCATTTCAGCAGGAGTGGTCCAAATCCTGCTGCCCGCTCAACACACACGATCCCCTGGTGGGAAGCGGAGGAGGGTTTGAGACCCATGAGTTTCCTTTCACGTGGGCTGTACTTCCTGTACTGCTGGGTGCGCACTTATCCAAGCTTCCCTTCTCTTCCAGATTGTGTGACAGCTTCTTACATTCCTATAAAGCCTTTTGAGAAGAGCTGTGAGGACGTAGCGGTTGAAGTGGAGGAGTTTGTCCCAGAAGTTACTAAATACTGTTACCCCTTCACCGTCTACAAAAACCATCTCTATGTCTACCCCTTGCATTTGAAGTATGAGAACCAGAAGGTGTTTGCAAAGGTGGGTGACCTGGAGAGCAGGCTCAGCATGGAATGGGGTGATGCTGCTGACCTGCAGCAATGGCTCATCCTCCTGTTCTCCCCCATTTCAGGCAAGGAATATTGCTGTCTGCGTTGAGTTCAGGGATTCAGATGAAGCTGATGCCAGGCCGTTAAAGGTGGGTACTTATTAATGGCACTGCCGCTTGCTGTTGTGTCCTGTGTGCCAGCCGGGCCGAGCAGGACAACAGGAAAGCTGTTTTCATTTGGCCACCTAATTTAGGGTGAGAGCAAGCCTGAATTCAGCTCTTTGTTTGTGTTCCCAGTGTATATACGGCAAACCCGGAGGGCATCTCCTGACCACAAACGCGTACGCTGCTGTGCTGCATCACAACCAGAGCCCAGAGTTCTATGATGAGGTAAAAACGCAATGGTGGGAAATAACAGGTTTTCCTGGATGCTACAGAGCCAAGGGGCCTTCCAGGAGACATCTTTATTCCAGGGCTGGGTGAAATACGGGTAAAACTGATCACCAGCCCTTTGCCTCAGTAGAGGAGCTCAGCAGAGCCAGAGACTGTCAGTGTTAATGCCAGTTTGTTTCCTGCTGTCTTTACTGTCACGCTTTGTGCACTCCAGTCACACACCCCCATTAATAGATAATGTGCTGATGTGATGAAAATGTTAGCCAGGAGTTATTTAAGCTTGGTAGGAATGTGTCTTGTGTAAGTGCGTGCAACGTAGCATTTGTGAAATAGAGCTTAAAATACTACTCCACGACTAAAAATACAGTCTTATCTATCATGATATCATTTTAGATTAAAATTGAGCTTCCAATTCACCTCCATCAAAAGCATCATTTGCTTTTCACCTTCTATCATGTCAGCTGTGAAATTAATACAAAGGCAACATCGAAAAAGCAGGACACCGTTGAAACTCAAGGTATGTTCAATGCTTCAGTTACTTCTATTGGAGTTCAAGATAAAATGAACAAAGGGACATGAAAAAATACTCGATTAAAATACTGGACTGTCTGAATTTTGGCTTTTTGAAAGCATCCTCATACAAATCTTGGGTCTAAACTGGAATAAAACACAATGTGTTTAGTGTATACTGAAGCTCAGATTCTTGCTGCAGTATGACAGCTCTTCCTGCATGTTCTTGACTTGGTTTGTATGAATGGGCTCTTGTCAGTCAGGTCACCACCAAAACCTTGATGGGAGATCAGAGCCTCAGGGGCCAATCCTGCCAACACTGGGCATGTGTAAGAGACTGAGCACCCCCAGGTCCTGCGGGCTGGGTTGCCTTTCCATTTAGCCAGTCCTTGGGTAGCTGAAGCACCCTTGATGCACAACCATGGCTCGCAGGCTGTTCCTGCCCCTCCAACCCACTCCTGGTCTTGGCTGTGCTGTGTCTGAATTGGCTCACCAAGTCACCGGGTGAAGGTGCTTTACCAAGGCTGGTGTGGTCAGTCCCAGCCTTCCTGAACCCACTTCCACAGCTGCGAGCCTGATCTCCTCAGGGTGAGACACAGCTCTCTTTGGAGATGGGTCACTGGGTGTCACCTAACTGGGGTCCACCGGTTGCCTCCGCAGTGGGATACGCCTGGGTGCCGTTGCTGAAGGATGGACGCATTGTCACCCTGGAGCGGCATTTGCCAGTTTCATCCAACCTTCCACCTGGCTACCTAGGCCTTGGAGACACAGAGGCACGAAGGGTAGGAAGGCCATTTAAAATGGACTTAAATGTAAGAGGAAGAGGAAGGCTGAGCTTTTGTTATCACTGTAAGTGCTGGGCCCATGTTGGTGCTCTGCTCAGCTGTGAAGATCCCCGCTGCATAGCAGCTCCCAGAGCTTGAGGCTCTTCAGGATGGGAGGCAGGACTTTCTGTGGTTGTATAGGTTGCAGAGAGTATTCCTGTGGGAGGCTGGATTGTTGCAGATGGGGCGGAGCAGGAGAGGGGGCACATGCTCTGTGTGCATGTTCTCATTGTTCCACCCCAACCTGACCAGTGTCTGTCTGCACAGAGCCACCTTCTCACTGCAGTCTGAAACCAAGTGCTTGAATGTTGTCTGTTCACAGCAGCCCAGCGTGGATGCAAAGTGGGTGGATGGAGCAAAGCCACTGTTTAAGATCAGACTCCATTTGGACTCCACCATTTACACCCAGGTAAATGAGCATCTTGCTCTTCAAGCCTTTCAAGACAAAGGCAGAGGAAGTGATTGCTCTGTCTCTACTGCTGCTGTGGGGAAGAGGTGTTTGTGTTCGCAGAGCAGCACAGAGATCCGGAATGCAGGAGCAGGTCTGGGGTTGCTTGCAGGGATCTGCTGCTTTGTCTGGGTGTGATGAGCAGTTATGTGAAGGAGGCTGATGGCCTCTTGGCCAATTGCACTGTAACTGGCAGGACCAAGGAAACATTTGAGCACGTGAGCTGCTCGATGCAAGAGGACTGGTGGCAGTGGGAGGTTTCTGCAGGTATTAGTCTGCTTATTCAGGTTTGGTTTAAGAGGTTTTCCAACATGAGCAGACACAAGAAAACACGAGTCTAGTTTCCTTTTGAAACCAGTTCAGGCTGGTTTACCAAGTCCTTGTGTCTTCTGCTGTCCTACGGCAGTGATGGACTTCCCCAGGCTTCATGTGACGTGCAGCAAAGTGCTCTGGGGCACCTCCTGTCAGCACTGCTCATGGGGAAATGCCCTGGGCAGGGCTGCTTGTCCCATGCTGGATGTAATCACCTGCATTTACATTCACAGCAACTTGCTTTCAGCATCATCCAGATCTGGTTTAGTGTCCTCCTGAGTCTGTACAGCGCTGAGAGCAGCACAGCAGCTCCATTTCCCACCAGATTACAGCCCCAGATGCTTTTCAGGGTTAAATAACCCAGCAATTAAATTTACCCATGGAGGAGAAGGGAGAGAAATGGGAAGGGAGGTGCCTCAGGTGGGCAGTAGGTTGGGGAGGCGGATGGAGAGTCACAGCTGGGAGAGGAAGGCTCCCACTTATCCAGGCCAGTGTTGGATGGGGATCAGGGCCCAGGGTAGCGCAGCCACAGGAGAACTTGAACACTGCTGGAAGTTTTGTGCTGAATCTTGAGATGGTTTGGGAGCCAGGGGATGGGCAGGGGCTGGGTACATTGGGAAAGGCAGGGAGCAGTGCTGTAGTCCTGGGATTGGGGACCAGTGGGGCCACTGGCAGGGACATGGGGCTTGCTGGGGACGTCTCTGCCGCAGGGAGGTCAGCAGGGTTTTGAGGGCAAGCTGCAGAGCAGGGGTTGATGAACACTGAGGGTGCTGCGCTGAGCTCCTTTGTCTCTTCCAGGACACGCACTTGCACAAATTCTTCCAGTACTGCCAGCTGGTGCAGGCGGGAGCTAAGGAAGTGCCGGGAGAGCTTGTGAAGTACCTGAAGGTGAGCAGGGCCTGGCAGCGGGCATCAGCCGGGCTCTTACAGACTGGCAGTGAGTAACAGACCCCTGCCCTGGGGGAGCACCCCCTCACTGCAGTGCTGGGGCTGGTGCTTTGCACAGTATCCTTACCTCTGCTTGCTGACAGGGCTGGCTGCTCTGTGTGCTGCTTCACTGCCTTTCATAGAGCCATGGAATGGCTTGGGTTGGAAAGTACCATATAATCATCCAGTTCCAATCCCCTGCTATGGGCAGGGACACATCACACTGGACCATGTAGGCCAAGGCTGTGTCCAGCCTGGCCTTGGACACTGCTAGGGATGGAGCATTTACCGCTTCTTGGAGCAGCCTGTTCCAGGGCCTCAGCACCCTCACAGGGAAGAACTTCTTCCTTGGATCTAACCTGAACTTCCGCTGTTTCAGCTTGAACCCTTGTCCTATGGCTACAGTTTGTTTCATAGCAGATAATACAAGAGCATCGCTCTGCCGTGCACATGGCAAACCCTCCTCCTGGTGCCCTAGATCTGCTTCAAAGCTTTCATCCTTCCTCTCAGGATTATCCATTCAAAGTGGGGTATTTTATCATTCTGACAAAGATACGTGGGATTATCAGTCAGGTACATTTGACCACAGATGACCTCTGACCCAGCGTTTTGGCAATCACTGCGGCATGAGTAAGGGCCTTGAAGCAGGTCCAGCAAAGGCTTCTGCAGGGAATACGTTTCTTGGCTGTTTACTGGCCTTGTGGCCCTCCATAACTGCCTGGTTTTGGGAGTGCTGCTGTAGCAACAGCTCCGCTTCCAGTGGTGGGGGTTTGTCATCACAGACTTACTGGGTGTGTTTCAGATGGTGTATAAATGTGTTAAGAAACAGAACCAATGGCAGGTTTTGAAGCCAGGCACTACAAGAACAGTTGCTTTGTTGTGAGCGTTTTGTCAAGGGGCTGGGTAGGTGCAGACAGGGAGATATTTACATGTAACAGCAAGCGAGGGCTTCTCAATCACCAGTATCTCTATGATTTCAGTGATTTAAATACCTACATACAGATTTGAGACCCTTTCATTGTATTGTCAGGCTTGAAAACTGAAAATGAACACCCTGTCTTTCGAAGGCTCATATCCTGAGACCCGGGCAAGAGAGGTCTATGGAGGATGTGTGCACCTGATGATCTTGACCTTCACTAAGTCACTTAAATCCCATTTCCAATAGCAAGTTGTGCTCTCTCTCTGCAAGCCATCGGGCGTCAGACTTCCATGCTCCAAAGGCTTTGGGGTGAATGGGACTTGGTCACTTCAAAAACCTCTCACAAGTGACAAGAATCAGGAGCAAAGCTTCAGCCTTAAATTCTGTTACTGGGGGCAAATCACAGCCTGGGACCTCTAATAAAGCCATAGCTGCCTGGGCACATCAACGGGGAGGATTGTGCCATGAGTGGTTGATGCTGCTCCCAAAGGCACTGCGCGCTGCTGCTGTGGGGTCAAGGTCTCAGGTCCCCTGGCAGGATGGAGCTCAAACCCTGCCCTGTTTGCTAATGCCTGTGCTATTGCGGCAGGAATGTCTGCGCTATAAACATCTGACATCTGCGGAATGTTGAACTAAAAGTGTGTTTTGACCATTTGTTTTAGTGCTTGCACGCCATGGAGATCCAAGTAATGATTCAGTTTCTACCTGTAATTCTTATGCAACTCTTTAGAGTCCTCACAAATGTGACCCAGGAGGATGAAGTAGCCGTCAACTGCACCATGTGAGTAAACCCTCTGGTTTCCTTCGGTTACAAAGGCAAAGCCACAAACCACAGTGCAAAGCAGGGTGTGGTTTCCTGGTACAAGGTGCCAAGTGACAGTGTTGGCTGCCCTCTGCTCTGCTGTGGAGCACCGGCTGCTGCCTTCCCCTGGCACATCTGGTGGCACTGGGCATTGTGGGAGCTGTGTGGGGAAGAATGGTGCAATCATGGAATGGTTTGGGTTGGAAGGGACCTTAAAGCTCCTCCAGCTCCAACCCCTGCCATGGGCAGGGACACCTT
>JANHGB010008936.1:0-15773 GCA_026283785.1 Coracopsis vasa
TTTTAACATGAAAGAAAGAATGTGGTGGGGTGTATTTTTTTGTGACTTTGGGCTCAGGAGATAGAATTAAAGGAGCTTATGCAGAAATGTGCCCTCAAAACCAGACATGCTATGACTGTTAACAGAACTGGGCTTAAAGCAAAACAATAGTTTTGAGGTTTTTAGACCTTGCTTCACTTAACTTTCCACTGACCAAAGAGAGACATCTAGCACGTCCTTTTTCATACTCATTAGCCTTGTATCTGTCATTTAAATTATCTCTAATGAGCACATAAGACATGCTTCTTACCTGCGATTTAAACCCAAATAATTTGCTGATGCATGTGTTTTATCGACCCCTCCAGGTTTTTTTTCTGCTGTGTCACTTAAGCCTCTTAATTTCTTATTCTTTAGTGTCTCTTTCCTCTTGTTCCGATTATTAGGCTTTTCTGTCTAAGTGTTTGGAGTAAATTTCTGGAAAACTGCATCATGCACAGCCGTTGGACTTTCCAAAATATTTTTTGGCTTGTGTTCAGAGACTACTTCAGTGGCAAGTAGATTTATGGGATTGTTTTGGAAGAGAAAACATTCATTAGCTATTTTTACATACGTAAACGGCGATTTTAAATTTTGTATTTAGCTTTCTGATTTCTTATAGAAATGAGTTCTTTAAGGCAAGAAACAGCAAGGGGGAAATCGTATGGTTTCTCTTGTTGGATTTTTCTTTCATTTTTGGAGGGGGAGTAGTTAAAATGTCTTATCTAGCAGTTAAGCTGGAAATCTGTGCTGCAATGATAGCCCATCAGAAAATGAGCTGTCATCTATAGGTTACTGCTGTGAGTTTCCTTAGCAATGAAGCACTTCAGTTCAGCTGTGCTTTGCTACATGTTAATAATTTAAATGTCATTAAAAAAGAAATTCAAATTGCACGGTGGTGAAATATTTCTGCTTTAACGGGTAATGCCTTGTAAGATCAATTCATCTCACAGATTTGGGAGAGATGTTCTGTACACCTCTATGGGGAATCTCATGTCTTCCCTTTGGTTCTTTTCATAGGGTGTTTCTTTGGGAACGCCCTCGAAGAGCATTTCTTTTGAATAATGCTGGTGCTGTTTAATGAATGCTCCATCTAACACATTAGCATTCAGTTATGACAAATGCTGTTTGGTCATTTCCCTTTGCTTCCCAATGTCCCTACAGATCTCTCTGCTAGTTCTTGTTTTAAACTCCCACCCCTTGGAGCAAGGGTCTGTCTGCCTTTTTACTCCAAGGAACACCCAGCCCTGTTGAATCCCAGGCATTGACTGAAAGACTGCTAGGTGCAACTGCCACATAAGTACTTTATAATTTATTCCCAGTGTCTGAGTAACCAATTTGTGCTTTTGTCTTTAATAGCGTAACATACTGTCATGAAAATTCGGATTCATCTTGTTGACCTTCTGCCACCCAGATATTAAGCGTGTAGCCTTTGGGGATCCCTCCTTACCTAATGGAGGTAAAGGGATGAACAAGTATTTAGGCAACAAGAGATCACTTCTGGAAGTACTTCTGCTGTGAGGTTTGTTTAGCATGGGCAACAGACTTTTAGATGACTTGATGATGGGAAACATAAATCACATTCAGAGTACTTACAGTTATACTGCTCGGATTTGCTCTTGGCTGGATGAACAAATTTATTGAATTTGAGGATAGACAAGTGCTTCTGGTTTGGAATGGAATATAACTCTCCTGCTAGCTGCTGTGCTGAACCCTGTGGTTTGCATTTATCTTGTGGCCATCTTCTGAGAAGGCATCCAGTTTGGGTGTGAAAACATTAAAAGGCAGGCTCTGTTTCCTTAGCAATTAATTTTGGTAATTATTTCACTCTCTGATTAAAAAATAGAATAAAAAATAAAATTAATAAAATTTTAAAAATATCTAATCTCAGATTTCAGTGTGTTTGATTTTAAATTCTGGGTGGAAGTTCCTTTTTAAGCTGTTCTCTGCTTGAATAAAAAGCCCCAAGGACATTGCAGTTTCTGCCTGAGGTGATTCTTCTTTTTTAATTTTTAGGTGTCATAGGTTACTCAGCCATCGCCTTTCATCTGCTAAACAGAGTGAGCTCCTCTACCTTCAATGCTGAGTTTTCATGTAACCTTGAGACCGTATTGTAATTCTTGATATTATCTCAAATTTTTTTGTGTCCTTTAAAAGAAAGAAGTTATTAGAACTCTCAGTTAATCCTGCATCTGTGTAGCTAATACATTACCTGAGGAGAGAAATTGTATTCTTGCTTCCTAATTCCTTTGTATGCATCTGAGGATTAGGTTTGCTCTCTTCTGACACACAATCATATTGAGATTTGCACTGAATTGCTCATCCTCTGCTATGTCTCATTTCTCCTCAGAGCTGTTGTAGCTGCCAACATTATTCATAAAAATATTGAGTAGCACCAGACCTGGACTTTGTTAATTAGAAATGGTCTCAGCAATCTCTGCTCTTCAATAGAAAATGGTGGTTGAAGTTTAATGAAAAAGCATATTTGACCCTGTGTTTTATCTTTTGTATAGCATATCTGCCTGCAGTTATGCAATGTTATCTGAATAATACTGCGAAATTAAGGAAATATGAAGATTTTGTCGGTGTATTCCAAGGATCTTTAAACTGTTCTTCAAAAGAATGAATTATGAAAAAATTAACTGTGTCATATTTTTGAGATATAAGGGCCATCTTACGGTAGTAAAACCTTTCAAACACCAGGATGAAACATACTGAGTCGTATCTCCATTCTTCCTTATTGCGTAGTTGCAGATCATGATTTTTATTTTTTTGAGGTTTTCAAAAATGCTGTATGTTGTAAAGAATTCCAAGGCTGCAGAGTTTAATTTATAAAGGTACACAATGAATTTAAAACAAATAAACACCCCCGAACAGCACATGTCTTATGAGAAATGGCTGAGGTTATTTAGACTGGAGAAGAGAAAGCTCAGGGGGAACTTATCCCTCTCTACAACTACCTGAAAGGAGGATGGAGAAAGGAGGTGGCTGATCTCCTTTCCCAAGTTACAAGTGATAGGACAAGAGATAATGACCTTAAGCTCTGCCAGGGAGAGTTAGACTGGATAGCAGAAAAAAATTCTTCACCAAAGGGGTTGTCAAGCATAAAACAGGCTGCCCAGGGAAGTGGTGAAATCACTGTCCGTAGAAGTGTTCAAAAACAATGTAGATAAGGCCCTCAGTGACATGGTTTAGTGGTGGTCTTGCTCTGGGGTAGCAGTTGGACTTCATGATATTGAAGGTCTCTTCCAACCTAGTCAATTCTATTATTCTGTGATTTATCTTCACAATCATGTTACTGGAAGTACTGTACTTTAAGTTACTTAACTAAGTTAAGAAGGAAACAGCTTTTTGTGTACTAATGTACTTAACCAAATCTTTTCCAAGATGGGGGTGGTTGTGTGTGTATGTAAGTCTGTGTGTCTGTGTAACGTGTTTGAATGTCAGTCCAAAACACTGAGCAAGAGTTAACTAGGGATGTTTGGAAAGAATTTCTGTTTGTAAATATTATAGCTTAAAACAAATCCAAGTTTTCTGAACAATTATGTTTATTGGGGTGGGGGGGGAGAGGAAGGGAAGAGAAGTGTCAAATAAGCTAATAGTGCAATGATTGCGTCACTTCTAGTGTGGAGTCAAGTACATCAAAATTAAGCGAAGTGCCAGCCTGAACAAAGGTCTATGTGAGTGGTTTGGGTAACTATGTCAGGGTGGGCCCTCTGCTACCTTCCTTTTTTGGCTGGAAATAATTGAGGAGGAGAGGAGACAGGGTGAAGGTCCAAGCCAGTCTGACAGCTCATTAATGAGAAAGTTTGTTCATAGCAAAAGTTCATCAGTGCTTATAGGAGGCAAAATATTTGGCTGTTAGTATCTTAGGGAGGTGCAGTGCAGCCTTTGCTCTTCCTTAAAAACCTCAATCTGACCAACCTGTGTGGGGTACTTCAAATTAAGTTTAGGATAACTAAGGTGATCAACACCTATCAGATATGAGTGGAGGGCTCTTGTGGATGTTACTGCTAGGCAATAACCTGCTCCTATACCTTTGCCAAGTCTGTACTGGAGCAAAACCTCAGAGCCTTTTCTACTGTTAAACATGGCTTGATGAAACCAGAAGATGTGGTAGGAAACAAGTGGGGGAAATAAACCCTTTTTCTAGTGAAGACATGGCCTGGGAATGGACCTCACACAGCAGCAGACACTTCTGAAGCTATTCTTGCCAGTTGATGGGGGTCCAGCATGGCATTGACTCCCAGTGGTGTAATACCAATTGGGTGGTGTGAGTTGGCTGCTGAGTGATGTGATCAGCACTTGCTTACCCACAGCTAAATGTATTTGTCAGACCACTGTGAAGAGGGTGATGAAGCTCTGCAGATCGCTGCAGTAGCTGAGAGCTTGTGAGCTCAGTGTGGTCAATCAGGCTGCTTTTCTGAGACTGAACACATCACTGCTCTAATGTTGGATCATCACCTCATGGAGGAGATGCCATTGCTGTTCTGCGCTTTGCCTGAGGTGCACGAGCAGGGTGTCATCACCGTAACAGGGGTATTTCGCTGTTCTCTGCATAGAGATTATCTAATGGAGTTAAGTGTTGTGTAAGAAGTTGCCAGCCTCCTCTGTAGGCTAGCACATCTCCTTATTTCATACCTACTGTTTTCTGCTTGGGAAGCCATAGTTACCACTACTTCATATTATTTGTGTTGCTATGGCCCAGGTGATTCTTGGCATTGGAGCAGCACCTTGCTGATCTAAACAGTGTGCAAGGCACAGAACCAGGAGATGACTTATGTCCCTGAAATCTTGCAGCACTTCAGGGTATGAACTAATGGTGAAACCTGTTGATGTAACTAGACTCAGGGGTTTTGTATGAAAACATTTAGCTTTTGTTGAAATACTTTCTGCAATATCAGAAATTTTCAGCTGAGAAAAATCTCATTTAAAAAACGCTTTTGATTTCAAAACGTTCAAATATGCATTTAGCTGTAACAGAATAAATATGGTTGTACAGGCAAGCATGCAGATTTTAAGATTTGTTGCTAAAGCTTCCAAATATCATTGAAAAAGATATTTTGGTTAAAAACTTACTAATTACCCCTCACCATCATCATTTAATTCTAGTCTTACTATTTGCTCCTAAGAAGCGAGTGGAGGGCTGTAGGAGAAACATTTCCTTACAAGCCGTTAGAAAGAAGTTTTTTTTCTTGGTATCACAGCAACTTCATCAAATTGTCTGTCCTATTTGAAGAAGGTTTGTATGGAGAGAGGTGTGATGAATTTGTTATCTGCTTTGAAAGAGAGAGAAAAAACTCTTCAAGATAAAAAATGTCATGCAATCTGATGCAGCAGGAAGAAAGATGGGGAAAATCTTCCATAAGTTAAGAAGACAGTTGCTGTAGGGTAAAAGGCTTGTCACCATCACTAGCCAAGGCATAAGTGTACTTGGAGAAGCGGACAACAAAGTTGCTTAGGCTCCAGGGAATTCTCATTGGGTATACTGAAGGCATAACAAATCCTTTGGGCTTTCTCTCAAGAGACTGCACAGAGTTAAGGAGGAAGAGTTAATAGTACAAAGTCTACCATTTGGCTCAAGGGTCTTGGGATGTAACAATAAATAGGAAAGTGCTGAGAGTCCTTTGTGCAAATTTTTCTTAAGTGACTGTTTGCATGGGGGCAATTGCCTCCTTGCCAGAGGTGCAGAATGGAGTGAAAGCAAAATAAATATGTATAGTTTATGAACCTATAATTGTTATTTCAGTACTAGTAGTTAGATACTGGGATAGGTCAGGGTAGGAGCCTGGGTGGCAGCTGGCTAAGTGTTGCCACATTGAATCTTTTATTTGTAGGAGAATGTGCTAAATGTAATGGACTGTGGTGTCCTACCAATCCAGTGGGAATAATAATCTACTGAATGCAAGTGCTGTTGGTGTGTCTGGGTGTTGCTACCACTGTGCATCACTCAGTGAATAGTGAGATGCACATTGTCTCCAAAGCTCAGCCTTTCTTTATCAAGCATGTTGGCCTGGGCTCTGAAGTTAATAACCTTGCTGTTAGAACAGCATATTCAATTCAAGTATCTTTTTCTTGATGTTTTCTTTTTGACACAAACTCATTACAGATGATGTTGCCCACTGGATTTATATGAAGGTGCAATTTAGCCTCTGAGTCTAAAGATAACTGTGTAATTTGTTAACATACAGTATGGAAACCCTAATATGTTTTGAGCTCTTCAGCTAATCAGCTTTGCAATCAGACCATAGTTTAAATTGCATAAAAATGATGCCTTGTGGATATTGTGCTTGGTGGGGGATTTTTGTTTGTTTGTTTTTAAAATCTAGCATTCAAATCTGTCACTGAATTAAACATGAGACATTAATGACAGTGCTCTTTGCATAGCCTGTTAATGGTTACTTCTGCTAAAACAAGATAAAATATTGCAATTGCTTTGCTTCAGAAAGGATGTAAACAGTTTAATTAAAAACTAATTATTATTAGTTTCTGGTGTCATGTGCTGTTGATCAGTTAAATCTAAGTGCAGCTGTTTCTCTGTGTTTCAGTCCTCTATTGATGCCCTGAAGGTTAGGGGTAGATGATGCCTTTTTACACCAGTAATTCTGTGTGCATCCACTGTTTTTGAAATATCTTTTACAGATGACTGCTTTGTGCATTTAATGATATTTTTAAGCAATGTCAATGTTGAATGGAAAAGCACTTTTTCCTCTGTGCATTTTTGTAAAGCAGCTTGATGTGTAACAAAGCTTCAAACGGTTTTACTGGCAACACAAACAGGGAGACATTGATATGTAACTCCTCCCTTTGCAACAAACAGAAGGTGCATTAATTTCATAAATCAGAATTATTTGAAGTGGACGTAGCACGTTGCTGCTTCTAGTTTGGTTCAGCTGCAGCAAAAGGGGGTTTCACCTTCAATGGTTCAAAACTTCAGAATATTCTGATTTGGTTTTGATTTTGAGAGATGTAAATTTTTCTCCAGTGCTACCAAGAAGCTGTCTATTGTGCTCTTAAAATAACATTTCAATGATTAATAGCATTGCGTGGTGTGTTAGAGCAGTAAGACTTGACTGTAACTTCAATGTTTTTGTGTGGAAAGCCTTTTTTATTCAAGCGATACTTTTGTTGCTAACAACTCAATTTTGCTGAATATAATCTTTTTCTGGCAAAAATGTTTCATAAAAGTCACTGAGTGGAAATGCAGGATTAAGCTGGGTCTGATTTGTGTAAATGCTCGCTATGTTTCACCTATATCATGTAGTGATTGACTGTGCAGGTGAGATGCACATCATCTTGGACTCCTGCAGAGTAACTGTTAGTTTGTTTTTTAAAAAAAACTAAGCACAAAAACAAAACCCAAAGCAACTGTTTTCAGTAGTCGAGTAAACTCGGGATGTTCAGTCTCTGTAGTCCAGAAGACCAGCAGAGAGCAGGGAATATATGTTACCCAGGAAAAAAATGAACTGAAGAGTACGTGTTTAGAGATGCTGAGGTGGAAGGAGCTTGTATGAGCTTTTTGTAATGGTTTTTCTCTCTTGAGTGCAAACTGCTTTTCCAGTGACCAGGCAGGAGCATATCGGACTACTATCTTGAAGGCATAATGCTGCTTAATGCTGTGGCTGCTACTGGAAGACCCAGCTGTGCAAGGTGCAGTGTGCCTTCTGAATTTGGCTTGTTTTGACTACAGTGACAGCTCGTCTGTGGTATGGTCCATGTGATGCTCCTGGAAAGTGTCATTATCATTTGTGTGGCCTGCATTTTTCCTTTTTGGAAGTGTTATCTGTAAAGATATGTTCTTATTTCCAATGGTATTAGCAGCGGCTCTGGTGCGGCTTAAGCTTCCTACTCAGGAGAAACAAAACTGGCAAAACACTTGCATTTTGAATAGGTGGGAGGCTCCTTGGGTAAGATCATAGCTACCAATCCATCCCCTCTACCTTGCTCTGTGGATTACTGCTCTTAGGGTGCACTAAGTTATGTTAAGGTCTGACTTGAATGGAGGATGAAGAAGCGAAAAAAAGTTGGCTTTAATATACCTTCTCTCTAGGATTTTGTTTCCAGTAATAATTAGTAGGTAGAGAAGTCAGGGCCCAGCAGGACTTGAGGAATGAACATCAAACAGTCCATGCTGTGCTGAGATGTTTGGATGACCAAGAGCAAAGGGGAAGTAGGCCCCTCAAGATACTACTGTAGGCATTTTTGTGATAGAGAAATACTCTTCTCCATTTTTTTTCTTTTTGTTTTTTCCTATGGGATGTGCTTGGTTATGTTTTGCAGCCGTAGTGTTAATAATGTCATTCATATTTTGGTTATTACCTCAGAAACATCAGTCCTGCAGCCAGGATTGTGAAAGGTTGTTTATGACTTGGGAAGAGTGGTTGACTGAACCTATACCTGAATTTCTAGATCATTAGTGCAGCTCAGGGAAAAGGATATCTAAAGTGTACCACTTCTACAAGCAGTAATTAATTCTTTTTCAGCAGTTCTTGGATACTTGTTTATTCCATACAATGCGCATTCATGGATTTTTCTGCATTTACTGTCCCATCAGTTTAAAGATTGAAGTCAGCGAGAGGCAGGTGACAATGAAAAATATTTTATTACTTAATAAATCAAGTCTAATTATTTTTTTTCTTGTATGGAAATGTATTTTGCCTACTAAATGAGCAGATAATCAAGTTCTGTACTTAATAGAATATTTTGTCAGGTTTTCATCATCATGGCTGATGTTACTAATACTTGTTAAACAAAATTACTGTGACCTTATTTGTGCTGTCCTGCTGTGACAAAATGTGTTCAGTAGCATTGCCAAAATGTTTGCATAGAACTGCAAGTGGTAGGTTCTGTTGGAACTATTTATCTGCTTAAAGGTAGGCTTTTGTTTAAATCAGTGATTAATATACTTGAGGCAGAATATAAACAGCTATGGAAATGAAGTATTAAAGCAACTGCATGCAGAAGTGTATACTATAAATTATTAAACAGAGACTGCAGAGCAAATGGAGACTTTCCTACTGTGCAGTGATGAATTGTAGAAGGAATCATGCATAGATAAAGTGGTGGCAGTATTTGTATTAGCAGGTTTGTACATAGCTCCAAACCTTCCTCCTTCAGGCTTTAGTCAAAACCTTTTCAGCCCGTGAGGACTGTGTGCTATTGTAATCATCATTTAGGTGTGAGTCTTTGTCACTACTGGAAGAATGCTCCATGAGGTTGGACAGTGACTGTTTTGAATGGTTGTGTGAATCAAATCAAAATTGAAAGATAACAGGACTGGGTGATATTTTTGGTGATATTGTATCATTTGCTCCAAGTCTTCATGCATCTGTGCAGAACAAATGGTTTATAAGGTATCCATCTCTAGTCAGACACTGGCTTAATGGGACATAATCTGAAGCACTCAGACTCCCACTTGTTGTGGAAAAGGCAGCATCTGTAAAATCTGTTCTTTAAAATAGAACTTTCTCTTCCACCAAGATATGAAAGAGATAAGGAAAACAGCATGTGGAACTACAAGCCCTGCCAGTTAAATCTCACCTCTTCATGTAGTTTGAGTGCCTTTTGAAAGCAAGGGTGAACAAAACAATTTGTCTTTGATCAAACAGTGTGGTTTTAGTTAACTGGTGAGGTGATAATTACTCTGCCTGCAGAAGTCCTCTCCTGAGGGGTGAGTGTGACACCCTCCATGGTCCTGGTCCTTGTCCTGGCTGAGAGCAGAGGGATTTGATCTCCCTTTCAGATGAATAGTTCTTCATTCCACTGTGCTTCCAGTGCAGGAGCATGGGTTGGTTTAACTGTTTGCATGGCTGTACCTTCAGGTAGGGTCTGCACAAAGATCTGTTTTCACAGGTGCTTCTTAGGAAGGTATTTTCTCTGAGTTGGGTTAAGGGGCAGCTCTTTTAACAGGTGAAGCAATGCTCGTAATGGTACAGAGAGGGGAGAGAAGGACACAACTGCAGCCTACTCTCCACTTTACAATTTGCTTCTTGAGTCTGTTCCTCACTTCCACTTAGGCAGGAGGAACCCTGCCTGCCTGGGTGGACTCCACACTGTCTCCATCTGCTCTGTGGAAGTTTACCCATTTCTATCTGTGGCTGTGCAAGTGATACCGGAGGGATAAATCGGAAGCAAAGTCTGAATTCATGAGATGGAAACAAATCTGCTTACAGGTCTCTTAATGAAGCTGCAGACGTTTCTGCTGATGCCTGAGGTAGTGGTTTTGTGTATCCGCATGGGGCTACAGAAATGGAGGAAGGCAAAGCAATCATGGCAGCCTACCCTGTCTGTAGGTTTTCTATTTCTGTAGTTCCTGGATCATTACCTAGCCCTGCCTGCATCTCTTTGCCCATCATCCATACAGCTGATTTCCTGAAAATGGTGCCTATTTGATTCCAGCCACCGCCAGCTCTCTTGTTTGGATGTATCTGGAGAGGAGCCTTACCCTCAGCAAGCACTTAAGGATTAACGAAAGTGGTGGAGGCGGCTTCCTGCCTGTGCTGGAGCCCTGACTGGTGCCTCCTTGCTTACCAAGGTTTTGCTTATTTCTCCCAGACAGAGGGCCAGCACCATAACAGTGCAAACCAGATCCAAGTCTTTAGTCTGGGATCGTGCAATTACTTAAGTCCTGTTAGGCCAGTTTGAGTGGTCACAGATTGCATACTGAAATAAGGCAGCTTCTGGCCCATAGCAACAGCTTGTTATATGAAGTGTGTGCTTCCCATTTTTTTATTTTTTTTTATTTTTTTTTAAGACTGGCTTTATGGAAAGGAGGAGAATTCAGCAATAACCTACTTGTTTCTACTGTTAATGGAAAGTATTCATATATCCAGTTATTTAAGCTATTCAGGAACATTCTGGTGAGTGAACTGTTTAAAGGAGGTGATTAACATATGCAAACCACATTCTTCAGCTGAAATCTGTTTACCACTCTAAAATGTCAATACTATTATCTGCTATTCTCTGGAAGTGTTAGTATTTCCATTTTCAGACAATGCAGCATTGCTGGAATACCAATTAGGCAGATGCAGTGAGGAGGCAGAGGACTTCTCAAGCTTGTAACAACTCTTTATGTAAATTTGTGTGTAAGATCCTCTTCATACCAGTTATTTTGGGAAATAACAAATGAATTTTTTGGTGCATGTTTCTCAAAACATGGAATTTTTGTCTCCACTATTTCAAATGGTCTTTATCCACATAAGCAGGAATTAAAAACCCGATGGAACTTTTAGCTGTGCATTGACTATTTCAAATGAGATAGCTTATGAGTTACAAATTTAACAAACCCTTCCACTACAAAATTTTCCCTCCATCTTCCCTGTTGTCTTGCAAATGCAGACTAGTATAGGATAATTTTGTGCCAGTGGTGAAGGGCTTTGTCCAAACTACTTAAGGTCTAATGGTTTGCATTCAATGCAACTGTATGTCGTAAACCCAAATGCTTGTTTGGTGGCTGTGTGTTAATTTGCATCATATGATGTGGTCTATTTGTGAGTGCATTCAGTTACTTAAGAATTGTAATAAGCTGAATAAAACTTCATAAAATTCCTTTAATTTTCAAGAAGCGTTGCCAAGAAATTGCTAGTATGAAACTAAAAATCATAAGGAGCCTTTAAAACCCAAACAAACACCATAAAAAGTAATGCTCCTGGGTTTAGCCAGGTGTGCAGGTGCTATATCCTAACCACAGCAGTATTATTGGATTTGGAAGCGGCAGAAAAGAGCTTATGACTTCCAGTAGGTTTACAAAGAACGCCATCACAGTTACAGGATCATTAGTAAGGCTGTAACAAGTGAGGCTGGGAAGGAAATGCGATAGCTCTTATTAGAGCAAATGGAAAAGTGGTGAAAAACAAACAAGCTTTTCAAGACCCAAGCCTTTACTCAATTCTGAAACTAATGCATTAACTTCAAGCACGCTACTGACCGTGAACAGTTCTCTGTGTTCAACTATCACCTCTTAGCACCCAGTCATGCTGCAGTGGGAGTACTGAGGGATGTGCTATGGACGAACAAGGAAGATATTTGTAGTACCTAACAATATTTCATATTGGTCTGACAAAACAAGGAGCTGCGCTGTTTTATGTGTTGCCTTCATGCGTCATTGAATTTGTTGGCAGTGTTGGCTGAGCACCCATGTAACTTCTTTAAATAATATGTAAGTGCATTTGTAAGAAAATTGTGAAAATATACCTAGGATGTTTTCACTGGAGTTCATTTTGACTTCTGTTACGCTTTTTATGATGTCTGTCAATGAAGTGGATAACCTACATTAGGCTTTGACTCATTATTAAGTGGGGAACCCCAGGGTTTGTCTTAATAGAGACTTTTTAAATATGAAGTTTTTCAGATAGAACATAAAACGTTTTTGCTTACAAGTATGTGATAAATCATGGGCAGAGAGCAAGCTGTAGTCCATTTTCTGGTGTGCTTTTTTGTTTGGTTGTGTTGGGTTTTTTTTTCTTTTGTAGAGATGACAGGAAGACAGAGTTTTAAATTCCAGTTCTTCACTTTGCCAAAAATTAAGTAAGTTATGAAATAGAAAATTTGCCAATAAGAGCATTCCTAGGCTTTCCAAGCTGTATCACAGCAGTCTGGGGTGGGGAGGGAATGACTTCAGAAAAAATGAGTTTAGGTCAACGTTGAACATCTTACCAAGACTCTCTTCATGTCCTGGTAATATGGTCCATTTGATTTATTAAAAACCCAAAAACGCCTGGGTACTACGCCTGCAACTTCTTCATCTGCAGAGAAGCTTAGTTGCAACTATACTATGATTGTTTCACAGGTGCAGACCATGCTTGTGTTTTAGTAGGTTGAGCAGTAGCCCCTTGGAAAATGTGGTTCCATCCTTTTACAGCCTTTTTGTTTAACACATCATGTTAAACATATTTGTCACTGTCCATATGACAGAGATAAATGGCTTATTGCACCAGAGCTGTGGGATAAATCAATAAAGAAACTTCTCCTTCAGGTATCTGCCGGTACCTGAAGGAATATTATTGAGTATCAGAGGTGAAGGAAAGAACTGTCTAACAACTGGTAAACTGGTGTTTCTTTCAGATAGGCAGACAAGAGTTTTTCTGGATTTAAAAATCAGTTCTAAGCAGTGTAGATGTAAAGTAGATCAGTAATCACTTCATGTAATATCTATCAAAGACTAAGACCTCTTGCACATCTCTAAAAGCAGAAGTTTGGGGTAGCTAGTGGAGACTGGAAAGCTTCTTATCCAAGCAATTACCTGTGTCAGCACCTTTTTCTGCACTGAGTAATATGAATAATTTAGTTATTCGGTAATGTCAGTAAGAACTGTTTTTAAAGCTTCCTTTATATTTCTAGGCTTCATATAAGGGCTTCCCCTCTGCACCCCAAAATTACATATGCAGAGCTGAAATCCTTCCCTAATAACAGCGCTACTGCAGTGCAGGAGTTAGAGGTAAGAGTGCAGTGGTGGTGAAATGAAGTCCAGCTCCCATGCTTATTCCTCAATGTGCTGATGCTAGTGGAGGGGCTGTGGCTTCTCTCATAGCAGCTTGGCTTTTTCTGTGCATTGCTACTCTGAATCACTTGTGGAAGATGTGTTGCTATATATTTTTAAGGCAGTTTTACGTTGCTCACAGTGATGGAATGCCATTATAAGTTTTGTGAAATGTGCATCATTAGGGTATCGTTAGGGATTTAAGGAGTATCAGCTGCCAGGCAAAAGTAGAGATACTTAATCTCTTTCATACTTGTGCTTTCCAGCTTCACTGAAACAGTGAGATATCTTCCCTGGGTATACTTATCTGGGTAAAATGCTGTCACTAAAATCATGTCTTGGTGCAGGAAATGGAGAGGAGGAGGGGGATGATGGAAAAGGAGCTTTGTATTAAGGAACAAGAATCTTGCTCAAATTTGAGTTGGTGAATATTGCACTGCTGTGCTCTCTGTAAGTTCTCTTTTGTCCCTTAGCAGCAATTAGGTAGGAAGTAGAAGGGGGGACGAGTAGAACCAAAATGGGTGCTATTTAGATATGCACAGAGGAAAATAAAACCAAAACATGGTATATGTTTTTCTGCACTAAACCAGAAACCTAAGTAGTAAAATGCAGAACTAAGTGCTTGTCTTTAAAAGAGACTATTGACATAATATGCATCTTAAATGTGCTAGGAGGATGACAAGTGCTGGGATAATGCAGAATCGAAGTACAGAGAACGATAGAGTAGGCTGAGCTGATGGGAAAAACTGCTGTATGCTAAAGCTTAAAGTCAAGTCAAATCAGCAGCCTGCCATAAGTAATATAAAATCCCAACAAGTTTAGGCATAGAAAATAAAAATATGGCAGGAGGAGTGTACTATTGCCACCAGCAGTGCTACACAGGAAAATGGGAGAGACCATAGAGGGATGAAGTGCAACCAGCTGTGTTGTACTGTATCCCGGGTAACTTTAATGTCTGTCTGATTGGGTACCTGCCATATTGGGATTGGATACTTCAAACTAAGCTTTAGACGCTATCAGTGACAGCTTCCTGGGCCATCTAGTGAGGGAATTCCTGAGGCAGCATCTGGCTCCTGAGCATGCAGAGCAGTTTCAGAATGTCACAGTGGAAAAGCTGCCCTGTGGTAGTAGGTACAGCGTGCATAAATTCAGCATCTGTGCAGAGGAAACAAACACCAGGAGCCTGCTTTCCAGAAGCTAAGGACAACACTAGTGTGAGAGCAAAAAGGAGAGTGTTTGCTTTCTGTCGGTTTGTTTGGCCTCGTGGTGTTTGTCAAACCTTTAAACCACCACAAAGACATTGTATTGGAGACTTCAGGGAAAAGAGTATGTTCTTTTAGGAAATACAGAAGTGAAAACAGTGTGATTATATAGCAAGGGAAAAGAAGGTATTGTAAGAAAACACCCCAAACAAAACACCCAAACCAAAACAAAAATCCCAACAAAACAACACTAATCCCAAAGGCTACTTTGAAAAGTGAAAGTTGAATCCAAATGGGATAATGGAAGGGGAATAACAGAAACCTGGCAGGTCAGATTAGAAACTTGTAAAAAGTATAAATAAATACAAAGTACTTGCAAATACATTAGAAGTAGGAATACTGTCACTGATTCTGCTGCCTTCTCTCTGCCATAGCCAACAGACAACTGTAGTAGGGGCTGTGTTTGTTCTTTTTTAAAAAACATTCAGAGAAGATACTTACATTAGTAAAATCAAATTATTTTTTACTTTTATCTTTGAAGTGGAGAATGCTGGAGATTTACATGCCACAATCCTCCCCTATAAGGGAAGGGGCTACCAAAGGCTTTGTCTTGGTGTCTGCAGAAGTGACTGGAGGAACAAATAAGTAAAATGAGTAATAACAGGGTAATAACTGTAATATGGTATGCATTGAAGAATGGAAAAGCTACCTGTGATAAGTAGCTACTCACTTTAATACGATTTTGCACCAGAAAACTGAAAGGATGGGGGGGTGGGGGAGGTGGGGACAGTTTCTGGGGAAGACCAAAAAGCCAATTTGCTATATGCGGTGGTTGATTGAAGTTACTTTCAATAATAGAATTAACCTTTGGCTAAACATGGTGCATAGCAGAATAGTCAGAATGGCTTTTGCAACAACTTTTGCCTCGCTATTTATTGGTATTCTTTGAAGCACATGATGAATATGTGAACAAAGAAGAGACTCGGGTGATGTGGTATACTCAGATTTTCCATAGGTATCTGGCAAGATCCTCCACCACTCTTAATTTAAAAAAACCCAACAAAATACCTCCCTTCCCC
>JANHGB010008943.1:2556-13533 GCA_026283785.1 Coracopsis vasa
AAGGCCAGGTTGGACAGAGCCTTGGGTGACATGGTTTAGTGTGAGGTGTCCCTGTCCATGGCAGGGGGGTTGGAACTTGATGGTCTTAAGGTCCTTTCCAACCCTAACTATTCTATGATTCTGTGATTTCCAGCGGAGCTGATGTGGCCATCACCTTGGAGTCAGTAAAATTTGCAGCCATTGTTTCTGTGGGCAGCCCAGGATGCAAGTTACCTGAGGATGGGTATCAATCTGCTCATGGACACTGGTCTCCATTGGCTTTGTGCTCTGATGTCTTCACAGAAGTAGCCTCTGGCATCCAGGCTGTTGCATATATGTAAAACTCCTCAGATATCTGCTTACAGGATGGATGTGTGCTCCTAAACTGTCATTTGGCCCCTATACATTATCCACCTTCACAGGAAAAAGCTTCATAAACGCTTAGTACCATACTCCCAGCTTGCTTCAGTTGCAAGGTCTGGGTTGTGTGAGGAAGCCTGCTTGTAGAAATCAGTGCATTCCTTCAAGAGATAACATCTCAGCGCAGCAGCTTGTCATCTGCCTTGTCTTTCTACTTGTGCCCCTCATCCAGTAATCTCAGACTGTGGGATGTGGAGGACGGAAAGTATAAAAATGATGAAAAAGAGAAATCTGTGCTCAATTTGTGCTCACCATAAACTGCTATAATTGGATTTGTGAATCCAATTACAACTATAGTGTAGAAGGCCACAGCTGAGCTCTGTATTATATTTGTGAAACGCTGCAAATTGTGCACGAAAAAAAAGAGGGCAGATATGAACTAACTGCTTTTATCTTGAAACAGCTTGAGAAAATACCTCCTGACCTAATTCTAACCTCACTGAAGTCAACAAAATCAGGGCCTGAGGCACATCCATCAGAAAACTCAAAAATGTGTTGAGATAGGCTTTAAGAGCAAGTTCTCAGCCAGAGCAATTGAAGATCTCACGTTGTAAAGGAACCAACCCAATGCTAAAAAGACATATATAATGAGAGATAATTCATCTGAGTTGTAAAATTTTACTCCCATAGGTGACATAAGCCAAACAATATTGGGGGACAGTGGGTAAACTGCTGGTAAATAAGGAAGGTGGGAAAAATGAACCAAGAAAAATTAAACTGTTAAAAAAAGGCTAAAATGAGTAAGTTCATAGCTAAAGTCAAACCTCATAAATCTGTTGTAGCCTCTTAATGAAGCCAACATCTCTGTGCATAAAGCTGGGTTGGTCATTGTAACATATGGGGCACTAAAACTGTTTTTCAACAACAGCTTTGAAGAAAAGGACCTGTTGTAGGACAAGAGGAAAGTCTCTCTCCTGGGTCATTTTGTAGGGAGAAGAGGACAAGCAGTATGTAAACAAGGGGGAAATCACATAGGGCAAGAGTGCCAGGAGCTCATGTGCAGGGGATAAAGCTTGTCATAGAATCACAGAATGGTTTGGGCTGACCTTAAAGCTCATCTAGTTTCAAACCCCTGACACAGGCAGGGACACCTTCCACTAGAGCAAGTTACACCAAGCCCTGTCCAGCCTGGCCTTGAACACTGCCAGTGATGGGGCACCCACATCTTCGCTGCGCAACCTGTGCCAGCGCCTCACCACCCTCACAGGGAAGAGCTTCCTTCTAGTATCTGATCTAATTCTCCCCTCTTTCAGTTTAAAGCCATTCAGGACCATCATTAATGTTTCGGTCAAGATGTTCAAGGGGGGAAAATTTGCTAACATGGCAAAATTATCAAAATTAGTCACTGTCAACACTGAAGTTCACAAACAAAACATTTCTCAGAACAAACAACTTGCCAAGAGGAAAGCTGAGGGTAGTCAGTGTTCATCAGCCTAAACAACGCACATGTGAAAAGCATGGGTCTCCAAACCACTGGCATGTGTCTGGTGCCCTGGAGAGGAGGTAGGAGAGGCAAAGATGTATAGAGAGGTACATCAGAGATGCTCAGCTACAGTGCACAGCTTCTGCCCAAACAGACCAGTTTTGCTCAGCCTGGGAAATAAATGCTCTGGCAATGGGAAGTGACAGAGTGGGAAGATAAGCTCTGGGGCTTGGGAGACACAGACAGCTAGAGCAATTTTTCATTACAAAGGTTATGGGTTATCTTGTGACATTATTAGGCATTAAGCTGAAAATAAAGCTTAAGGGGTAGTTAATCACATAGTACATAATTAAGTCATGGAATTCACTCCCCCACAGTCTATTGCAGAAACCAAATTATAAGTAGTTTCAAAAGGTCTAGACAAACTCAGGAAAAATAGATCTACTGATGGATATCAAGTTTGATATGACTGCCTTTAAAATCCAAGCAGCTGTGAAGAAATTCTAGAGGAAAAATCTCCTTTTTCTTTTTCTTCATAGCTTTTTCCTAAACTTTTTTACTGCCCTTCCCTGAGAATATATCTTTTGAGGGACTTTTGTTATAAATATCCTGCACAGGGTATTTTCTCATGTAGAGCTGTTGCTACGATCAGTCTGCACTGATCCCAGCTGTGCCTCATTCTGACCATGCATACTAGTATGTTAAAAGTATGTGTCTTCTCTCCCAAGCAAAAGCAAACTTCTCTTTGTCCTCCTTCTTCAAGGGAACCATAAAGAACACACCTTTTACACCTACCACCATCACCCATGGGTACACAGCTGCTGGCAAAGAACCTGTTAAATTCACACTGTATCTGCATTCAGGTGGCAATAATCGATCGCTAATCAATGGATAATCAATCGCTAATCGCCACCTCCCACCCAGTTTCTGAGCTGGCTGGACTGATGGGTTATGTGGGAAGCAGGTTCTGGAGACAATCTGTTGCTTCTGCACATCAGCTGTGACTTCAGACACCTCATCCAGAGCCACAGCAGGGATCTCCCATTCCAGCACATTGCTGGTTCTGGGGTGGTGGTGGTGTGCAGTGCACACACACTGCAGCCCCTGATCTGCCCTGGGCTGGGGTCAGGCAGAAGCAGAAGAAGCACACGATGCTCATGCACTCCTCCGTCTGTCATGCCACACTTTTGATGTTCTGTTCACAGGGCTTTAAATTTCTTCAGTTTTGATCTAGTTGCTGTTTTTCTGTTTCACATGTGTTACTTCATGATCCCATCCCCAGGGTGCCGGTTTGATTTTCCAGCTGGTGCATTCCCAGCCTGTGTCATGACTGCAGCCTGTGATCCACAGTGTGGGAATTCCACTTATTTAGGGAGTTATTTATGAGCATTTTGAGCATTATCTCCTGGCGTCTCGCAGCTAAATCCTTCCTCTTTTCCATCCTTTGTTCAGCCACTAGTTACTTTCAGGTGCTCCTCAGTGGCTTCCCAATCATGCCAGCTATCTCAAGCCCATTCTTATGAGGAGCTGGGGCTTGGATTCGCTCAGTGCCTCCGTAAGTAACTGGTGACATGACTGGCCACCCTATGACTGCATCAGTTTGTCATGAATGGAGAGAAGCACTTTATTTGTAATAAAGAAGAAGCAACATATTTATTGATATAAAATAGCAATTTAACAAAGTTGGTAGTAAATGTGACAGTGATTTAACATGATTTGATGGTGAGGTGCACTTGAGTATTTATTCCATAGAGGACAGAGCCAGACAGAACTGTCAGAAAGACCCTCCCATTGGGTCATGAGATTCAGGAAGGATTCCCTTGCGTTCTAATCTCCTTCTCAGAGAGGAGCTGAGGTGTGGCTGGATCCAAACTTAGGCGAGACTTGGTCCAACGTTGTATGTCTAAAGAGTTACATGTGCACAATCAATCCTTTATATCACTTAGCTAAGATTTCAAAGTTTCAGCACACATTCCCAATTCACTTACCAAATATCTGACACAATCAGGAGTCCCTCAGCCTCAATGAGTAATGCATCCCTGATCCAGGGAAGATCCTGGCATGTAGCCATGGCCATGCAGGAGAGCTCCACAGACCTGGGCTGCCATTGGTGATGGAGTGAGATAATTGACTCGCAGTCATATTTACATACCAATTAGAGATGTTATTTTCTTCCAAACTTAGCTTCAGTCAGACCTTGAGCGTTACGGGTGGGGGAGTGCGTTGCTCAAATTAGCCCTTGGCTATCGTATTGTTATCTGTTTCTCCAAAATCCACTTAAAGTCAGATGCAGCCATCACAACCAGACACATCCATTAGCAGCACCACTGGTGGTTATCACTTGAGCAGGGTTAAGGGAAATAAAGATCAGGCTTGGGGAGAGCACATGGTCAGAGGCAGAAATTCCATCTCCTTTAATAACTCCATGGCAAAGCATGTAGGATACAACTCCTGCTCCTGTGCTCTTTCAAAACCTGCACCCAGTGGAGTAGCAAATGACCAAAAAAAAAATGTGTTTAGAAGAACTCATTTTCATCCTCTGCAGCATCTAACCTTGTCTCCAAAGCCAAGGTTGATGTGTCCCATGCCAAATTAAATTGAAGATGTATGTAGTAATGAAAAGGGTAGTATTCCATGAAAAATCCCTCCTTTTTAGTTGAAGAGGCCATGGTTTATTAGGTATGCAAAAAATTAAAATCTCAAGGTAACTTTGCAAGTTAAGCTTTTTTCCTAAACGCTCAAGTATCGCACTGGAAGGAAAAAGCTTGCTCAAGATCTTCATAATTTATTACCTGGATATTCTACTTCAATAAAAAATTGCTCTGGCAAAAGTAAACCATTTGTCTCTTAAAACAAGAGGGAAGCATCCCCTGACGGAGGTGGAGGGAGGCAGGAGGTGAGCAAAGTGGGATCCTCACAGCAGCAACACCAGAGCAAAGAAGCTCACAGTCATATGGTGAGACATTTCCATAACCTGAAAAGATTTTGCTTCCCAACACAGAATAATGTCCCTGACTTCCAGATCTGCAAGTGATATTTGACCCATTTACAGATCTGTATGTGATATTTGACCTATTTGCATGAATTCCCTTGCTGTTGGCAAGCTACAAATGAGAACAAGAGCTCGTTACCAATCTGCATAGCCAGATGAGTACTCAAGGGAAGGCAGTTCCCTGGATCAGAGGGAAGCAGGAATAAAATGCAGCTACTGAGTTATTAGGGGTGAACTGCACTGGACTTGGTGTGGTCCCATGCCCTGGTCCATTCCTGCACAGCCCTGGTCCTTCCTGCTTCAGAGCAGAGGGCAGAAGAAAGGAAAAGGCAAATGATATTTTACTGCATTTGTAAAGTGAAACTGTGCATGAAGAAATAGAAAAAAAAGAAGAGGAGCAGATTCAAACTCATTGCAAAACCACAATAAGCTGCAGAGGATCTTCAATCATGATTTTCTCTCCGAAGGGAAAACAATATCAGAAATCTGCAAGGCCTGAGATTTGCATCTGAGGCCAATATGCTTTCCCTTTCTCATCTCCCTTCTCCTTAAATCGTTTATAGGAGTCATTAAAAAATGTTGCACACTACCACAGTCATAACAAATAAACTTATGCCCATTAACAACTGCCTGGAGCACAGCAGGAAATCAGACAGATATATCAGTACCCCCGCACAAAACAAATCTGCTTCCAGTAATAATCAGGGCTTTTTTGTGCAGCTTGTGCCAGGGCAGGAATGCAACCCTGTCTCACCAAAAGAAACAAATTTCTTCTTTCACATGCTTCTTGCTACCCCACAGCCCCAGCTTCCATAGCCCTGGCTTCTATAGCACAGCCCCATCAGCTCTTTCACTCCCCAGTTATCACATTAAAAAGTGAATTAGAACATACTGCCCAGCACAGGCAAGTGTAAGCGAGAGGACTCATAGACTCATAGAATGGTTTGGGTTGGAAGGGACCTTAAAAATCACCTAGTTCCAGTCCCCCTGCCACAGGCAGGGACATCTTCCACTAGACCAGGTTACTCCAAGCCCCATCCAGCCTTGCCTTGAACACTTTCAGGGATGTGGCATACATTCTCCAGGGAGAAGCCTGCTCACTGCTGATGCTGTGCTGAGTAGCAACATGGTCCTCTGCCATCCCTTCCTTCACAGGGCTCTACAGAGTGTAGGATACACTTGAGGCATGGGGTACTTCCAAGAAGAGCTTCAAGAACAGCTTGAGAGCCATGAAAGGTTGGTATAAACCATGTTTGTTGTATACAAAGCCTACCAAAGCAAACAGTGGCTCTGTGTCTTGTGCTTGTTTGGTGTGTGTTTTACCCTGACAGAGTCAGGGGACACGCTGCTTTGATTTATTCATATCCTAGCAAACAAGTCTTCATTAATTACTAAAACTTGCATGTGGAAAAAACATGTACTGTCAAGTGCTGGGTGCTGTTTAATGAAGAAAAATGAGGCAGCCACCAAACACATGGCAGTCAGAGCTAGATCTGTTATTGACTTTCTTCTCTGTGCAGTTCCCTCCTCCTGCATTACTTATCAACATTTTAAGCTTCTAAAGCGTCTCCCTCCTGTGAGTCAGGGCCAGCGTCCTCTCAAGATTCTGCCCAAAGCTGATACAGGCAACGCCCCATCCTCCCCAGGGACTGTACGCTATTCCCATACCAGCACAGCACCTGAGGCTATTCAGACCTCTGGCTCAGCTCCTGAAGACAGTTAAACCATGGGGTTTTAGCTAGCTTAACATCCATCATCCAGAATAAAGAAAAAATCATGGCATTATCTTTTCCTTATTTTCAGTGCAGCCGACAAAAGCTATTTCTCTGCTTCAGGTCAAGCAAATTACACACGATATAGGATTGCATATAAAATATTGGGCTGCATTCAGAATTCACTTTCAATTTTAATACATTTGAGGTTTTCCTGGTTATTCATGGGGAAAGAAATAATACAGATGAGCAGCACATTTGGATGTGCTTAGCACAAAATAGCAGTCTGAAAAGCAAAGATCTTTAGCTGGTTTCCCCTGCTCCTCCATGGTTTCCATGTAGGTCCCCATATGAACAGCTGGAGTGCAAGCACCACACTCTTTGATGAAGATGTGGCAAAAAGTAGATTTTTTTTGGTTTTAAATCTTCAGGTTACAGGAGTCCAAGCTAATTTGGGACATTTCTTCCTGGATGAGATGAACCGGTCCCTCCACACCTGGTGGGACACCCATAGTGAGGCAGCCTCCCCTGCCAGCCCTGTGCACACCCATTTGATTAAGCTTTCCATTTATTTAAATTGAAATGTTTCTGAAACACCTCTTCAAGAGTACTGATATTTATCTAACATATTGAAAAATTATTTTAATTTTCAGCAATTCTTTTTTTTTTTTTCTCCCTGGCAACCTGGCATAGATAACAAAGCAATGAACAATTCTCATTCATTTCATGCATTTCTGAACATCGTGGCAACCACTGTCAGAAAATTTAATCATGTTGCTTTCATAACATTTATTTTGCATATTTCCACAGTCACTCCGTGGAGCATGGCTATGGCAAACGTAACTTGCCTAAAGTCATATGCAAAAGATAGTCTGGTACTTCGTCAAAATCAGATACTGAAAGACCTGCAGAAATAAAAGCTTAGACTATAAAAGAGAAGCACTCATTGCACCATTCTTGTGCTCTTCTCTGCACTTAAATTAAAGCTTGCTTGTGGTAAATATGTTAGAATCTGCAGTTCCTGGTTGCACAGAGAAAGGATAAGTGAATCTCAAAAACTGCACTTCATGTGAAACACTTATCTTTAAACTGATTCCACCAATATGAGATGTGAAGCTGCCTCTGGGTTTGTATATCTCGGCTTCACTTACCTAGATTTAGCCAATAATAATAAAGGAAATATTATATGCCCATAGCACCATCTGTGCGCTTTCACTGCTCAGCACAACTAATTAATTCTGCCTTGAACAGCCTTCTGGTCCAGCCATGGGGACTTGCAGGTACTGGTCATAAGTCCCAGAACACCTTTCCTTCGAGGCAATTCATTTGCGTTTGACATTTCAGAGTTCTGCAGCTTCATAAAATTTATTTCTGACTCGTTTCATATAAATCAAATTGCATGAGGCTTCTGCCTTCAGATTATAAATGATCACATTAAACCAGAAGATGTTCTTGGCCACAGCGAGTCTAAGGATGTGATTTTGTACAGTTGCTGCTCCTTTTCTTTTTCCTGCATTTTTTTTTTCCTTTCTGTTGTTTGGTTTTGGTTTTATTCTGTTTGGGATTGGGATTTTTTTTTTTTTTTTTGTGAACAGACAACTTTGTATATTCCCAAATCAAGTTATTTGATACAAATATAGCATATTTGTCCAAATACAGATTGCTAACTGGGCACATGCTATATTGTGGTGAGACCCCACCAGGAATACGGCATCCTACTCTGGAGTCCTCAGCACAAGAATGTGGACCTGTTGGAGCAAGTCCAGAGAAGGCCACAAAGACTCTCCAAGGGCTGAAGCACCTCTCCTATGGAAACAAGCTGAGAGAGTTGGGGTTGTTCAGCCTGGAGAGGAGAAGGCTTTGGGGAGACCTTAGAGCAGCTTTCAATGCCTAAAGGGGCCAACAAGGAGTCTGGAGAGGGGCTTTTGACAAGGTCTTGTAGGGATAGGACAAGAGGGAATGGCTTTAACCTGACAGAGGGGAGATTTAGATTACATATCAGAAAGAAGCTGTTCACTGTGAGGGTGGTGAGGCCCTGGCACATGTTGCCCAGAGAAGTTGTGGCTGCCTCATCCCTGGCAGTGTTCAAGGCCAGGTTGAACGGGGCTTAGAGCAATCTGATCTAGTGGAAGGTGTCCCTGCACATGGCAGGGGGTTGGACTAGATGGCCTTCAAAAGCCCGTTCCAGGACAAACCATTCTGTTACTCTACAATTCTATTTTGTTGTGGGTCATTGCTATCTGCCTTGTGATGGGCAGAGGCCTGGGATGTCCATTCTCCAAAGAGTCTGACCTTCCTGCCCTTGCAACACCATACAGGCAGTCACACCACAGGGGTGCAAGCTCTTGAGTTTCTTGCTCAGCCTCAAACAAGCCATGAACATGCTCTGTTCCTGCCAGCAACTACTGTATCACTTCATTTCCAATAGAAATATAATTCTTCTGGTAAAAATAAGTCATAGCAACTTGATGAACAATGACAATAAAGTTTTGCTTCCGCTTTCTTTTTATTCCCTTTTTTCCTGCCTCCTAGTTGGCTGTTGCACAAAGCTAAGCACTGCAAAGCAAAGAGGAAACTAAATGTGTAATATATCAGAAATGGCCAGGGGACTCTGCTGGGGCATCCATGTAGATGTCAAGCCACTTGGTTACACTAGAAGGTCATTTTTCTAATGATATAATGATGCAATATGGGAAGATATTAGTGGGGTTCAAAGGGCTGGCTAGGAATTTCCTGCAAGGTACCCACAACTGGAATAGAAAATGCTTAAAGAAAATTGCAGCATCCAGGAAGGGCTTTAGGAGCTTAAGCCATGGGTACAAGCCAGTCTTTAGGTCACACTGAGCAAAATCTGAATCCCCTCCCATGAGCATCCTTCAGGCAGGATCACCTTGGTGTCTGGGCCCAGGAGCAGGTTCCCAGACTCCAGCGGGCTCTGGTCCAGCCCCTGTAGCCTCCAGACAGGCAGGAAGGGGCAGTGAGTCTGGACTGCCCCAGCCCTGCTCACACTGCTCCAGTCCAGGCTGCCTCAGGTTGTTTTGTTGTTGTTTCCTTTAATTAAGCAGGAAAATATGTCCCTGAGCTGAAGGTAATTGGCAAAGCAGTCTGGGCACACAGGAACTTCATAAAAATAAATGCAGGAGGCTAAATTAGTTTCAGCATTTTTAAGTTGCAGAAGTGCAAATGCAAAAAAAAACAAACATAGCAACAACAAATATTCCCACTGAGCCCTGTTTGCTTGAGGATGAGGGAGGGAGGAGGGAAGCTGGAGCAAGACCTAAATTCTGGGTGGTTCCAAGCCCACGCCTTCCAGCCAGGTCAGCCAGAGCCAACACAGCATCTGATACCAAACACCAATACCTCCCATGCCCATGGGCAACTACAGCCACTGACTCAGTCCCACCTGCCCTTTGTCCACCTCTGTTTCAGAACTGACCCATGTCTGTACATAAAACTAGTTGTTTTGATGAGTTTCAGTGCCTCTTCTCTGGGTGCTCCCAGGGAAGATGCCAAGCAAATGATGCCTTTGTTATGTTGCCATGGAAAACTAGGACTTCCAGAAAAGTATTTGAGCATCTCCCTTGAGGCAGCAGGACCAGCAGGACAGCACTGAGGCACTTAATCCTGAGGCTGTGGGATCCATTCTTGGGGGAAAAGAAAGAGTGAGCTGTGACCAGCCTCTGCTCAACGTCAGGCAAAACCGACACCATGCCATAAACCCATGAGTGGGAGCATCTCAAGAGGCCTCCAGTCCAGACTGCCTTTAAACTTGTAAGGAGCTCTGCCAGTTACACTTGAAATGTATTTCATCTCCGCACTGACAGTCCAAAGGGAGCCTCTGCTCGTAGGGCTGCTTGGCAGGACACCAAGATGCTCAAGGGAAATGGTGTCCTAAATTGTGATGCTTTAAACAAACAGAACTGAAGCTCAGTGCACAGGAAAGCATGAAACCGAAGTCTCTGCTATGTGAAATACATAAATAAGGAAAATGCTAATGCACCCGAGCACACATGTCCTGGAGGCATCCTCTGGCTCCATCTTGATATAAGTACTTTGCCCTGAAAGCCAAAGCACTCCCCCAGCCACCATTTGCTACTCAGCCATGGCACAAAGCACATCAGTGTCTTAAGGAGAGGAAGAGCTTCAGCTCCTGATTCCCTGCCGGTCCTCTTCTCTTTCCTGGGAGGCAGAGGATGCGCTTTCTTTTCCATCATCCCTGTGCAGGGAACCTTTCCCTCTCCCCCAGCTCTCTAGTAGGGAGAAATCCTAAGGGGAAATCCTGCCTGACCATGGACTTCTATGATGGGACTGTGGAACTGATGGACATGAGTAGAGCAGTTGATGTCACCTACCTGGACTTGTGCAAAGCCTTCGACACTGTCCCGCATGACATCCTTGTCTCTAAATTGGAGAGACATCAATTTGATAGATGGACCACTCAGTGGATAAAG
>JANHGB010008945.1:0-64286 GCA_026283785.1 Coracopsis vasa
AACAAGCACAAGGGCTTTTTCAATATACGTGTTGAAGGTCTGAAGGTATCTTCCCATTTCAGCCCATGGGAGTTACATTCTTTCGATTCTCCTTCCCATCCCTCCGGGAGCCAGGGGAGGAAGAAGTGGGCGGGGGGAGTGAGCGAGTGGCTGCATGATTCTGAGTTACTGGCTTGGCTTAAACTGCAACAAAGACAAAACTGGTTTTAGAGCGGATGAAAGGAATGGAGTGAAATCTCCTTATAGGTGTGAATCTTCTTAGAAGTTTAAAAGTATGTTGACTAGATTTGATTATTTATTTTTTTCTTGCTCAGAATTGTTAATGTGTGCACATAACAGCTGTTGTTGTAGAATTTCACTCACTCTACTGCACGTATGTCACTACTGTAGCATGTTCTGGCTTTAGCTGGCAGATACAGAATAGCCATACTGCAACCCAGTTGTTGGTCTGTCACCAGCAACTTGATTTTTCACTATAGTTCGAATCCTATTACCTGCCATGATGCATAACTATCTGTGGTTCCCCTGTCACTATTGCATTGCTTCTATTCTAGACAAGCACCTACTCCCAAATAACTTACTATTTTCCCTTTTCTTCCAGAAAATTGACAGACCATGCTTTGGCCTTGGCTGTCAAAAACATGTGTCTATTTCCAGAGGACTTGCCATTTTTGCTATGATGTGCTTTGCTCAAGGCCATTCAGAGCTTTCAGAACTTCAGTAATTTTACTCCCTTTCTTTTTTTTTTTTGCTTCTCACTCTCTCCAAATAGCTAAACAGTCCAGTTTTGACAGCTGTCCAGTACTGAATGATTCATTTGGCTGGCAGACATGCTTCATTAGGTTTTGCCTCAAACTATCCAAACAGCTTAAGCAAGCTAGAAGGGCAAATCACTCTCAAGCTGCGCTGCAAGTCACTTATCAGTGTCCACCACTTTCTGGTTTTATTCCACCAAACAGAATTTGGTTTGCAGCCCTCAGAGCAATATTCTATCATTCATTCTTGCCTAAAACTGTTTTGAGCCTTGCTCTACTTCCTCTCCGTTATACACAGTGAAGCATTTCAGAAGCAACTGCAAATTTTTCAGCAGAAAATCTGCATCCTGCAGTTTTCCTGGCATCCCCTTATAAATGTGTTCAGAGAAAAGCTTTAGAAAAAAGTACTAGGAACGGTGAATAGCTGTATGTTGTTTGCTTTAGCAGCATATAGGGCAATACACCTATTTTTAAGCTTTCTTATTTTAAAAAGCTTTTAGTTTAGATTAAGTTTTTTCAGTTTCAAAGATGGGAAGTTGTAATGATGAGGCTTGTGTGAGTCCTTCACAGTGGAATCCGAATGATGGTGTTTCTAGCAGGAAACAAGTTGCCTTCCTGTCTGCGGATAATAAGTTTCTAGCTCTTCTAATAGAGCTATGAGAAAAACAAAAGCAATCTGAGTCTTCAGAGGCTCAAAAGTCCTGAGAATGCACAAATTTAATTTGTGAAGTTGCAAGTTTTTAAAGGTGTTTCTTCATTTTAGTACCACATTCTTCATAATTTCTGAAGTTGACTTAAGAGTATCAGTTCCATATGTTGTAAGGCTACAGGGTGAATCTGTTTTGAAGAAACAATTCCATAGCTGCTAAGAAATTACATGGGATGGATGCTATTGCTAAAACCACTGTTAAATGCAGCATAAACAGCTAGATAATGTATAGCATAATAATGCAATCTGCTACCTCTTTGTGTAGCACACTTCATAGAGAAAACATTCTGAAAACATTTTTTGTTCATTTTCTATTTTGGGGAATTTGTGTGCATTGTCTTTACTTCCCGTTGCTGTTGCCCTTGCTGTTCAAGGAATATAAGATGGGAAACCAAACCTTAAGTGAGGTGATGACCTCACTTGTAGTAGGATGAATACTTGTAGTAGTGATGACCTCACTTGTAGTAGGATGAATAAACTGTAGAAAGGGTTAAAAATGATTCCAGCAACTTGTTTGGGTGCTGAAACATGAGTTCTTCAGAAACCAAGACAGCTTCATAAGAAAAATGTCATGCTGCTTTTTTTCTTCCCCATCTTCATTATAATAGTAATTAATACCTCAATTCCAGTCATTTCATGGGGATTAATGACCAGCTGAGGATAATAACCCTCAGCTTTATCTTGAATAATCAACTTGTGCCCATTTATCACTAATCTCCTAAAATTATTCAGCAGTCTAATTGTATTACTTATTTACACAGAAATTTGGTAAACATGCATAAAAATACCTTTGTAATGTTTCAAAATTATTCTGTTCACATCCATTGTGCCACTTTCTTTTTTTTTCTCCTTCTGGTTTAATATTACACTGCATGAAAGGCAAGATCCTTGATTTTGAGCCTATTTATAAATAGGACAATGGATACTCTTTGCAAACGTTTATCAGGGTTTTATATTGAAGTAGACATGTAATATCAAAATTGATGCAGAAATCTATTTTTAATAAATTGTATTAAGAGACTTGATCTGAGTAGAAACTCAGTTACATCAAAAAACATTAGTTCTAAATAAACAAAAATAGCAATGGTCAGAGACAGGAATTATGTTCAGCTGAGTGCTGTAGCTCTGTCATGGTTTAACCCCAGTAGGCAGCTCAGCACAACACAGCCGCTTGCTCACTCCACTGCAGTGGGATGAGGGAGAGAATCAGAAGGGTAAAAAGTGGCTTGAGATGAAGACAGTTTTATAAGTAGAGCAAAAGCTGCACATACAAGCAGAGCAAAACAAGGAATTCATTTGCTACTTCCCATCAGCAAGTAAATGCTTAGCCAATTCAAGGAAAGCAGGGCTCCATCACACTTATTACTTTGGAAGATAAATGCCATCATTCCAAATATCCCCCTTGCCGCCCTTCCTTCTTCCCCCAGCTTTTATTGCTATCCTACGGTATGGAATATGCCTTTAGTCAGTTGGAGTCAGCTGTCTCCGCTGTGTCCCCTCCCAGCTTCCTGTACACCTCAAGCCTACTTGCTGATGGGCAGTGTGAAATGCAAAAAAGGCTTTGATGCTGTATAAGCACTGCTAAGCAATAACTTAAACACTGGTGTGTTATCAACACTCTTTTCATCACTAATCCAAAACATAGCACTATACAAACTACTATGAATAATTTTAACTATCCGAAATGAAAGAAATGTTCAACATTAGTTTTGTAGAAAAAAAAATGGTTGCAATGCAAGTAAGAATAGAAGGAAACAGCCTTCATAATCAAACGCATATATTAACATTTTGACACATTTTTGTAACTTTGCTCAGTGCAATCTTTTCCATTGTTATTGTGGTTTTAGAATTAGAAAAGCAACCATTCATGTAGGTAGAGCTATTTCATGAAAAGGAAAACTGTCAAGTCTGGCTCTAATGATAGCTATAAGTTTATAATGTTTATATGTTTATACTGTGAGGGTGATGAGGCACAGGCACAGGTTGCCCAAGGAAGTTGTGAATGCTCCATCCCTGGCAGTGTTCAAGGCCAGGTTGGACAAAGCCTTGGGCAACATGATCCAGTGTGAGGCATCCCCACCCATGGCAGGGGGGTTGGAACTAGATGATCTTAAGGTCTTTTCCAACCCAAACCGTTCTATGATTCTATGATTCTATGTTTAACTGCTCAAAGAATAGCTTGAGCTATTATTTACAGAAGGACAGTATAGCTCAGGAATGATAGTAAATTCTGAATTTTGACTGTCTGGGGCAACCCTCATTTGTATTGGGTCTATGGTCAATGGGTTCATCATTTGGAAACAGAGATGCGTTAATGGAGCATTTTCTATCCGCAAATTCTTACCATGTTATCCATGTATTCTTTGCCATTAATACATCTCTCTAATTGTGTTACATGATTAATGGATTCAAATTTGTATTTAGCTTAGTTATAATGTTTTTTACTGTTGTAGAACATACCAAACTAGACAGTAGATGAAAGTACAAAGCTCCAGTGCTCCTGGAATCTTAAGTAGGTTTTTTTGATTTAGTGATATCTAGGTGATTTAAGACACTCCTCTACTTTTAGTTCCATTCCGGCACCTCTTCCTGCTAATGTTAATTGGCATTTTCTGTTAAATGTTTTCTTCTTCCAAAGAGTTGTCTATGTTGATTCTTACTTCTTATATCTCACACATAGGGAAGAAGATTGTTTCGGCCAGCAATGTTTATTAGAGTCATACCAGCATTCTGTTGACTTGTACTTCTCCCCAGGGAGGTAGAAAAGTTTGCCAAAGTACTTTATTTTACTTAAACATCCATGGCTGCAAAAGCCTTCAATCTCCCCACCTCTAGTTCTGATGGCTATCAGCTGAGGATCTGTGTAGCACTGTAAGAATGCTGCCTTATTCCCACAGACCAGCAGTCATTGCATCTTTTGAGTTAGCTGTCCTTCCACTAAGAGGCTGTATTGGCCTACCTTTCCCAAGTCTTTTACAGAAAATAGAAAATGGAGAAGCAACATGAACAGACTTCCTGTTAATGGCACAGTGGAGTTCCAGGGAAATAATGACTTAAAGCTGGGGAAAATGTGTGATTTGGATACTAGCCACTGTGCATGTCAAAATCAGATGGCCAGGTGTGAAAAACTTATGGCTAACTGACTTTAAGACACTTGCAGGAATGTTCTGGTCACTTCAGGGATGGCCAGTAATCTCATGACACAGAAAAAGGATGTGCATTTTCCTGATCTTACAATTCCATGAGAAAACTTTTCCCACTTTGGTTAGCAAGTCAGTCTTTTTGCTTTTTTTCTTAGACATTTTTCCTGTGAATCAGAATGATAGGGGCTGTAGCCAAAACTGTTTGTCCCTCTAGCAGTTAGTCTGCATCAAGATGACTAGATTTGGCTAGCATCAGGCCTGCTAGGTATTAGGAGTTAGATCTAGAACTTGGCTGTACTTCATGACATTGCTTGTGCAGAGCAGAGAAGTGATCCAGAGATCCATCTGGTGCAAGTACCAAAATAATCTGTGATAGGACTGTCACTGATGCAGATCCTCACCCCTCACTCAGCTGAAGATTCTCTTTAGCAATGAGGCATGTGGAAAGGTGCATTTCACCTCTTGTTGGAAAAAAAGAAGGAGCATTAGGCCTGAATTTTGTCTTACTGGTAGGTATCGAGTCATTGGCACAGTTCAGTGATGAATACAGAAAATTAAGTGGTCTGCTGACAGTGGAAATGCCTGAAGTCCACACTGTCTGTAGAAAAAGTGCATGTTTATGAAGCTGTCTGTCAGCATTTGGACTGTGAGAATTACTGTTTTCAACACTAGGCAGATGGCTCTGATCCCTTGCAGAGATCTCATGCCCTAATCTCAGACATTCTTATATGAGCTTCACATCTTTGAGTAGAAGCATCTGTCGTCACAGACTTGTTTGGCTGAGATAAGATGGGTTTCCTCTTGCAGTTCTGATGCAGGTCTTCCTACCAGTTTGATGTGAAGATTTACTTTGAGACTGACTTCTGTGTGTCTGAGATGTCTGCTGACAGAGTTCTTGTATAGAACATAGATGAAGTCTGTCAAACAATACCAAATAAGAAGGCACCTTCCTACTCACAGTGGTTCAGAAAGCTCACTGTAGTCTGGAATCATACTTGTGCTGTCAGACCAGTATCTTATACAGCTGCTACAAACTAAACACTTTGAGTTGAAGTAAAGAGGACTTTTTCTTTATTTTGTTTGAGTCTTCAATGGTTTGGTCCAGCTAAGGCAGTTTAACTGAGAAGAATGTAATAGCTTTCTGTGTCACAGCAAGATGCTGTTAAAAGGAATTTTGGGAACTCTTAGGCTAAGCGAAAGACAATTTGACAGTTTTTGAAGAAATTGAAGACAAGATTGGCCTCAGTGTTCAGAAATTGGGGCCATACAAAGGGTTGCCATGCAGAGGGACATTGGCAGGCTTGAGGACTGTATGTTGTGTACTCTGTTGAATATCATGAAGTTCAACAGGCCAAATGTAAGGTGCTGCACCTGCCTCGGTGCAATCCCCCCCTGCAGCCAGTCTATATCACATACACACTGAGGGATAAAGAGATTGAGAGCAGCACTTCCAAGAAAGACTAGGTGATACTGGTGAGTGAAAAATCAGACATGAGCAAGCAATGTAGAGGCCAGCACTTGTAGCCTGGGCTGCATCAAAAGAAGTGTGACCAGCAGTTCGAAGGAGGTGATTTTCCCACTCTACTCTGCTCTCATGAGATCTCACCTAGAGTACTGCATCCAGATCTGTATTCCCAGAAACTACAAGAAAGATGTAAACCAATTAGAATGGGTCCAAAGGAAGGCCACAGAAAATGATCAGAGGGCTGGATCATGTCTGCTATGAAGAAAGGTTGAGAGAGTTGGACTTGTTCAACCTGGAGAGCAGAAGGCTCAAGGGAGGTCTTATTGCAGCCTTTTAGTACTTAAAGGGGGCTTATAAGAAATATGGGAGAGATATTTTTTGCCAGGGTACAGCACAAGTGACAGCACAAGGGGCAATGATTTTAAACTTAAAGTGGTTAGATTTAGATTGGACATAAGGAACAAGTTTTTTACTATGAGGGTGGTAAAATACTGGAACAGGTTTTCCTGAGAAGCTGTAGATGTCCTTTCCTGGCAGTGTTCAAGGCCAGGTTGGATAGGGCTTTGAGCAACCTGGTCTAGTGGAAAGTGTCCTTGCCCGTGGCAGGGGGATTGGACTAGATGATCATTAAAGATCCTTTCCAACATAAACTATTCTATGATTCAATTTTTTGCACAGGTACAGTGCCCCATTAAGGATTACGTTGTCCACATATATGGGGCTGAATGATAGGTTGCTGTCAGCCTTCAGCCTATTTTGGTTGGCTAGTTCCACGTGTGTTGAAGTGTGTATGCAAAACTATGAATTATTTTTCATCTTTTTCTTTTACTTATTACTGGAATACTTTAATGTCTGTTTGTACTTCAGTAATCAAAATAGCACTGTGCTTCCTGAGGGACTATGTGTATAAAGGAATGTTTGAAAGCGCTTTGGATATCTGGGTTATACATATCGTATACATGTAGCCAGAGAAAATTTTGGAAGAGGTCTGATTCTTGGAATGGAGATTGTGGAGTTTTGAGACAAAAGATAAACATCTGTTTTACTTTCTCATAGCACTGATTATGAAAAGAAGTCTTTACATCATATTTACATAGCATAATCATAACAATATAGTACAACTTGATTATGAGGAAATGTTCACAAGCTGACAGAAGCATCTCCATCACTTTGTGTGCTACTTGCAGGCTGAAAAGGAATTAGAAAGGAGAAAGAAGTGATGTTGAAGATGAAAGTAGCTCTTCATAGTGCTGAAGTCTCTGGGTATACATCAGCTACATAAGTTAAGGCTGACCTACAAATACATTATGTTGCATTCAGGCCTCATTGACCAGCTGTGGGAGATCTTTGCTGTTCTAATTCTATTTGTGTGCAATGCAGACTAGTCCATAAATCTTGGACTAGTGTCAGAGGATC
This sequence comes from Coracopsis vasa, assembly GCA_026283785.1. Lineage (NCBI taxonomy): Eukaryota > Metazoa > Chordata > Aves > Psittaciformes > Psittacidae > Coracopsis > Coracopsis vasa. Next base: position 7,489 of record JANHGB010008945.1, read on the forward strand.
ATTAGACAAATTAATTCCCTGTGTGTATTGTGAATGATAGAATTTCACCTGTAGATTTCTGCATCAAACTCTGTTGTAAACCCTGATGTAAAACATTTCTTTTGATAGATTTCTGAGTTTCCTTGGCTTCTACATCATCCTTGTACACCAGCTTTCTGCTGATAGCTCAAAGATTGATTCCATACCTGGTGACTGTGAATAGTGGGGAATTCTTACTTCCAGCACATACTAACGATGGATTTCTTCCCATCTCCACCCTTCCACCCCTACACCCTCCCCCTTGCAGGTATCTCTACTATTCAAGGGGAACAAAGAACTATCCAGCAAAAGAAAACTTGTAATTCTGAACAGAAGGTTCAAAACTGTTCATAATGAAATCAACCTGCCTGTACTTCACCTGAGGCTATCTGATTAACAAAGGGACAAGCTTGGCTCATTAAATAACATCCAGATGGAATACCAACATTGGACAGCTTCAGGAGAGCTTGAGTGATATTTCAGAATGATACTCTTAACTTTTGATCTGTTTACAATATAAGCACTTTACAGGGAACATTGGGAAGGTTTATACTGTAGGAGAAAAACTCAGTTCTCAACAGTACATATCTTCAATTTTTGTTAATATTTTAAAAGAATTGTTGCACAGTCAGGTTTTCTGGAATGACAGTTGAAACCCTGTAACCTTATTTATATCCATGTATGTCTTCTGTGGGAAAAAAAAGAGCTTTGTAATATGGCCAGACAGAAAATATATGTAGGTTCACTCTACTAGAATTAGATTAAAAAACAACATTACAATTTTAATATTTAGAAGGAATTTCTCTCTTTCTATTTGGATAGTAACAAATTCTAATGCTGGTGTTCCATGTTAATAGTCATTACTTATATCCGGCATAGCTTCTAAAATTCTTGTTATTTTAAAACCAATTAGTTTTATTGCTATATCAAAATGTCTGTATTATATATCTATCTTTAGGCATATATTGTGTAGATTGGTGTACATAAAATGTGTCATGTACATTTATATACATCAATATATACACATTCATTTGGTATTTAACAGACTAAATAAACAAAATACATGCTTTGCTGCTAGTCAAAGCTGTAGTACTTAAAAGCACTTCTGGAATTTTATAGTTTATCAAACGTTGATAAAGACGTCTCACTGCAGTAACAGAGAAGCTGTTTTTTTGCCTACAGTTTAGTAAGGAATGCTTATTAAGTACAAAGGATTTTCTCTACAGTTGATACTTTGGCAGTCATAATTGTTGAAAACAACCAGAATGCACTTGGTGATATAGCTCTCCTGTGTAGAAAATTATTAACATTATGTTCATCACATGATTACTCATAAGTAAGTAGATGCAGATGTATGTTGTGTGGTCTGGCACACCTCTGGCAAAGGTTTGTTTTGTTTTATTTTGTTTTTCCAGTAGTTTGTTTGTCACTGTAAGTAGCTATAAGTAACTGCATTCATTTCCTAACAATTCAAGTGTATTATTTCAAGATTTCATGTGTGACTTCAACATCCTGAATTGTGAAGCAGTGAAAAAGGGCCCAGTGGCAGTGTAAAAAACTAAAAATCAAAAATATATCCTCTTTTCACATATATGTAATTTAAAAAGTCATCAGGTGCTGTCTCTGCTTCTATACAATGGTCCAGTAGTGATAACAAAGGTCTGTTAAGGGTCAAGACATATGATTTCTAAGGTACCACCTGCAGGTAGCTACAGTTTCTGCCATGAATCACCATAGATGTTGCATTTCCTGCAGTGTTACAACTAAAAATCATTTCCTACACTAGTTCAGAGACATTTGCTTTGTTAGAATGGAGAAAGGGAATGCAGTATGGTTAAATCTCTTGGATTATAAAGTAATTCCATGCTGTATATGGCTGCCAATGGAACTGATTACACTGATATTTTATTCAAAAAGACTTTATTTAAATTAAACCTTGACATGTTTGTTCTACTCAAATTGCATATGAATTCTCATAATCATTTTCCATTAATGAAAAAACAACCTACACGTGAAGTAAACTATTTTAATCTTTTTGCAGAAATGTCTTATAATTCAAAATTGTCAGTGTATTAAATGCCTTAGAAATAATTTGGACCTTATTTCAAGTGTGTTTTGAGGTATCATTTTTTATATTTTGTCTGTATTTGTTTAATGTTCATTTGTACTTGATAGCATTATTTTTGTTGAGAAATAGAGTATTATTAATTATTCCTATTGTTCTTCTCTTGATGTATTTTTAGTGCTGTTAACTTTAAAGCAGATTTTGTGCTTGGTTTTGACTGTGAAAAGTGGAATACTAGCTAGTGACTGGCACAGGAGGGCATACTTTTCTCCAGTAACTACAAGCTGAGAGGTGGGTGGGTGGCATGTACACCACCAAGGCAAATCAAAGCAGAAAATTAGAGATTGTTTCTGTTTCTTTCCTAGTGTTCACTAGTATGTTTTTAGGTTTTTTCCTTTCTCTGGCTGCAACTGAACTGACATGTTGACTGTTGTAGGAAAGAGATGACGTACTTTCACTGTAGGGCAATTAACTGGCTCAGAGAACTCCTTATCTAAGTTGTTAAGTAATTTATGGCATTAGTACATAGATGTTCTTCGCTAAGATCTACATCCATAGTGTTTCGCGTAGTATGAGAAGGAACATGAGCTAGTTCTGTCATGTATAATGTCTGTATGGCTAAATTCTGTATAGACACTGTAAAGAAACAATATTTAGGGATACACAGAAACAAAAAATAAGTTGCCCAACATCATTCAGCAAATCATCAGCAAACTGGAGAATGAGACTTACATCTCCTGAATTCTAGTCCAGTACATAAATCATATCCTTTAAGGTGTGTATCTTTTTTTCTTGTATGTTTGTATTCTTTAATGTAACCTGTGCAAAAGCCAGAGAAATGAGCATAGCTGTACTTACTATATAGCTAATTAAAAAGGATTCTGCAAAGTGTGGTACTAACAATGTTGAAACACTGTACTGAACTGCAGCTAACTTTTGATTATTTGCAATTACAAGTACTTTCTCAGGAGAATGTGTGTGTATTCTGTAGCCTGACTTACATATGTTTTGCTTTATCTGAATCATTTCCCAGTCTCCTGTCATATCCTCAAATAATCAACTGTTGACATTGGATCAAATTATTAGTTTTATTCCATAAGGGAGTTCCTATTTATAGTCACAGAATAATGTGTTTAATGAATATTACTTTTAGTCATTATAGCTATTGTAGTCTTATTGGCTGATTATTAGTATTTCATATCAAGAAATTTGACAATTAGTTCATGAGCTTACATAATTACATTATTAAAGAAGAAAGGCCAACAACATTCCTTGCCAAAAATGAAAAAAGCATCAAGCATTGACTTCCCAAACTGAATAATATACACAATTTTAGCATGTATGAATTCTGTCCTGCTTTTAGGGAGAACTGGCAATTCTGATTGCATTTCAGATGCAAAAATAGGAAACCACTTGAGAATGTTTGATTTTGACTGTATGAATTCACCATGCATTTGAATTTAAAAACTTCTCAACAGAAAGTTTAATTGTTCAATTTGTCTTGTTAGACAACAGCAATTTGAAAGAAAGGTCCTCTAATTTATTTTGTTTCTTGACCTGCAGGAAGCTAAATCATGTCAAAGCTCTCTGTTCAACTCTGCTCAACAGGAGAGGGTGAGAATTGTGATGAGAAAACTAGTAATTTTAAAATATTTGACATTTAAGTCCTCAAATTTCCTACCAAACTAAAAACTTACATCTATTTAGGGTTTTTTCCATATTTGAACTAATTGTTCATTGTCATACCTACATTTATAATTTCCACCAGTCAGTACATGTTCGCTGAATTAAGCTCTAACTAAAGTTCTTCAGTTTTGCTTAAAATTTAAACTTACCAGAGCTTCAGTCTTTTATCTGCCTCCATGTCCATTGATGCAATGTAAGCAAACATGAATAGTGTTTAGCCATAACAATGGCAGTTTGCCATTAACAATGGCATCAGTAGTCTGCCACATTCAAAATCTTGTTTACAGACAAAGAGGAAGCACACATTTTTATCTATATATATGTGTGTGTGTGTATATATCTAAAATATATATCCATGATTTTTGAAATTAATCTAGTTGAAATCTTAGCAGTCTAATTCAAGAATCATTACTAATCTAGATCTGTTGCAGAAAAAAGGGTTCCTTCTCTCTTGTATCATTTTTATACATTTGCTGATATACTTCACACCTTTGCCATTACTTCATTAGTCTGCAGCTCCATGATATACCTGGATTTACAATGTATGGTGCAATTTACTTGTACTGGATACTGCTCCTTTGTTCTCTTAGCTACCTCTAAACCCAGCTTTGTCTGCATTTTGTTATTGATCATGGTTGAGTTGTTTATAGTCACCAGTGCTAAGGCTGTGTCTCATCTCTATCCTCCCTTACCTGTACCCCTATGTACCACATTCTGTGTCTCCACTTCTTAAAGCCTCTACTATAGGACCAGGCTGATACCTCTTCATTCTACATTATGTGGTCATAAGCACTCATTCATACACAGAGTAACTGCTTTTTACTATTTATATAAAACTATGGTTGTACAAAGATAAACAAAAGCAAAGTAAATTAGAGGTACACAGCAGGTCAGTTAGAGTAATTGCAAACACAGCTACACCAAGTAAAACAAAGATATATTCGGACAAAGCACAGCTGACAAGCCTCAGGCCTAAAGCCTTGCAAATTCAGTGCAAAGCTTATGGCCTGTTGTTGGCAATGGTACTGCTGTATCACAGAGCTACATGGTTACAGCTTTCAGAACTTTTAAAAATGCGCTGACTCTTGCCCCTATAGCCTGTGTGCTGCTCTTAATGCACTCAGAAGGTACAAGTATCAACACAGTGGCAATATTCGCATGTGTCTGAAAAGAAGGAAGACCTTGTTACTGAAGTGTGGTCACTATGGTCTGGCTGATGTATGATCAACAATATCCATTTGAAGAGAGGGAATGTTTTAGAGCTTGCCAAATTGGTCAATTGCAGTTGCTGAGTGTCTGACCACATGGCAGAACAAGTGGTCAGATAGCTGAATTTCAGAGCAGAGCCACAGCAGGATAAAAAGGAAAAGATGAAATCTGGAGATCCAGCGCACAAGATGGAAAATGAGTCTCTTTGCCAAAGATGTGGTCTGAATACCAAGGACTCGCTGCCTTTGCATCTGGTGCACACTACTGCAGTGCTGCTGGATGGGAGGAGAGCACTGGGTTTGTGAACTGAGCAGAATATGCTCATAAACAGGTGTTCCAGCAGTCTATAAGTATCTTCGGTCCTTGATAGAGGGCCCCATGAAGAGTAATTTGACTATTATATTGATTGTAAGTACTGAAAAGATCATGTTGACTGTGAGGGTATACTATTGGAGAATGGTAGGTCAGATAATTTGGTCTGTGAGCCTACTTATTATTTTCTCATCTTTTCTACCTAATCCTTAGACAACATAGGGGTGGAGTTGTCCCGCAAACTACCTTCCTGAGTTTCTTCCTATGTGTAATATATATACGTTCTACAAATGCATACATAAATTTATTGAAGCAATACAACTACTGAAACAATGGTTTTTAACTTCACTTAGAAGAGTTTTTAAAACTATGTTTTAATTAGCAGTATCTGGAATCAAAAGTTTACATTTCTTTAGCTTAATCACAATGATTAATTCTTTACCTTTTCTCAGACAGGTCATAATACAATGGAATTACACAAGATGATAAATGTTGGCAGAACATGTCAGTTTGATGTAGTGGGTCTGATGCTCTGGCCCGCAGCCAGTGACTCAGCATATGCCTGAAGGATTTAGTATTTAATATCTGTTGCGATTCATTTGTAATCCAAATGCAGCTAATGAAAATAAACTGGAGACAGCAGTGTGCCAAGCAGAAGCAGGACTGACCAATTTTTCACCTCTTAGCAGTGTTAGTATGAATGATCCTCTTCTGAAGACTGGTAGGAGCCAGCAGCAGCACAGAGACTTTTTTAAAGCTCTACAACGTAATCTGTTAGTTTTAAATTATGTTGTGCTGAATAGATCATATCTGCAATTAGGTTTATATTGCACAGAGAAGGCAAATAAATGAGGGAGGTGTAGCACTCTGTAACTGCAGACAGCGATTTTTAAAGGTGTCTTCAGTGAGTTTAAATTAATGTTGGCCTATTTGTCATCTTCCTTTCTTTGAGACAGACGTTTCCCATGCTCCTGTACCTATGGTTTGAATACCCTATCTGAATAAGGAAGCCTGGCAGTCAATTAGAACTTTGCCTTGAGTGACCTGCCCACTGTCTTTCAGAAAGATTAAATGATGATGCACTAATGGTGATTTTTTAAAATTGAAAAATAATTATAGAATAGATAGAAATAGATGTTCCTGACATGGAGTGATGGACAATGAAATATGCTGTGTTCCTGAACAGGTTAATCAACAATGAACTTATTTCTCATAGCCCTGTTCTCAGTAAGAAGTGACTGCTGGCACATGCTAGTGGAAATGGGTGAGTACAAACTTTTTTTACCAATACGAAACTCACTTATTGTTCAGACTGAACTAGGTGAAACTGAGTCTAATTGACAGAGCAGAATTGTGGGAAACTTGTTAAAAATGTCTGGAAATGCAAAGCACAGCAGTCGTAATTTAAGTGTTGGGCTGAAATCACTATACATTGTGGGGCATTTTGAGTATTTGATCAGGCTTCTCTCTACAGTTTCATTTGTTGAGACGAGAGACTTCCCATGCACAATAAATCTTCCTGTAAGTATTTCCAAGAATGAGAGTCCATTAGTTTCCTTCATAAATTTTCTGAGCCCTGTGGCTTTTGCTTTGGTGCATCTAGCACTGGGATCAAAGAATTTCTACAAGGGAGGAATTCTTTCAGCTTCTTCTTACCAGTTTAACATAGGAAAACATGCAATATGGCTGCATGTAGAGTTAGAGCAGTGAGCAAACACCCAGCACACTGAGACTCTGCTGGTGGGTACTCAGGGGAAATGTACTTTGTTGAAACTATCACTATAAAGGCATTCTGGAAGTTGACTGTGCCCTTTTCCAGGATGCTTGAAAAGTATGTATAGGTTTCAATCAGAAGGAGTTTCCTTAGAGTTATTAGTAGTGGAAAAAAATAATCTCCATATGAACCCAAGCTATACCCAACCATTTTGGGATCCAAACTTCAGTTCTAATTTTAAATTGAATCTTAACCTAACCTTTTATCACCTTCTGTTTCAATTACTTCATGTATTCCTGACTTGTTTTTCTTAGCCTATGAAAAGAAGGTAGCATACTTATGTGTAGAGGAGAAAATAATTTCCTCAGGCTATTTTCCAAGATTTGCTTTTTTTGTTTTGTGTGTTTCTCTGTAGCTGCACTGTTCTTTTGTGCACCTCGGAAAGATCTAGAGGATGTTCTTAGTTCTTCAGCCAAACATACTGGCAACAAGCTGTATCTTTGTTTAATGAAGAGGGGTTACCCATCTTTTTTGAATGTGTGCTTGTTTCCCCCTATAGCCTCATTCCTATTTATGAAGACTGAACATTGCGAATTTTCACATACGCACATATGTGTATATGTTTTTTACACTTTCCAGATTTTGGTATTTGTTCAGCAACCTGCTTGTGTTTCCAGAAGAATTTCCTGTCTATAGAAATGAGTACTTTTTCATGCCATCCATTATTCCTTAAAAATCAGAATCCCTGTTTATGCATGATAAAAAGAGTGCATGTGTACTCAGTTTCACATTAAATCTCCGTGCTTTCTTGATGAAATGATCACCCTTCTCTTGGGAGTTCAAATCTCCAAATGAAAAGGGAAGACAATTTTAAAAAATACTTCTGGGTGCAAAGATTTATTCAGGTTTATTAGCCTTAAAAATCTATCTTGTTTCTGGACAGGGCAGTATCTCATGTATATGCTTATATGCCACATGTAGTCTTGTATGTGTAGAGCTAAATACAGTATCTGTATGAGTTCCTGCTTCATGCACATGGTCTGTGCAGCACTGTAAAACTGAATTTCTGTTGGGGTTATTTCTTATTCAGATGGTAAATCCTCATACTGTTTCTTTAAGTCCAAAGAAAATTTTACACTTTACTCTTTTTGAGAGGATGGGATACAAATTGGGTTGGGGAACTTTTTTCTTATTTAAAATGTTGTTTGACCACTCTCTGCAGGAAGTCCTTCTCAGGCTTCACAAGAATAACTGTACTTTTTCAGTAATGTTATAACTCTTATTGATGATTGGATTGAAGCATACTTGAAATGTTATGTTCTTCTAAGTCCATGTCTTAATGTGCAATTGGTGGTGGGGAGGGGAGTGGAAGTGCACTTCGAGGTGAGGTGCCCCTGCCCATGGCAGGGTGGTTGGAGCTAGATGATCTTAAGGTCCTTTCCAACCCTAACTATTCTATGGTTCTATGTTCACTGTTTACTGCTTCTGAGGTGCAAGCCAAATGCATCTCATTTAAATAAACTTCAAAAAAATGTTGAAAGACATACAAAAATATTTAACCATAATCTGTAAAAGGAAATGCAGTGAATTTTGGACTGAATTTCTGTAGTCATCACTGTAGCACATACTGCTTTATTTCCCTAAAGCAAATGACATATTTCCTCTTCACTAAAATGTATTGATTGCTTGACAGTAATTATTCTACATGTTTGATTCATTACTGAGTAAAATAATACTAAGGCTTAAATATCCTTAATGTTAAGGACTAACATCCCGTAGCTTTGAAGCATTTGTATGTTTGCAAAAAGCCTTCAGATTTGTTGTTATTTCATATTTGACGAAGTTTTTGCATTCTTTTATATTCAGTTTTAAGCAGGGTGAAGATTATTACTGTGTGTCAATGGGGTGAAGTAGATGGAGGAAGAGGGAAGACTAGGAATCACAGTAAATGTTTTGGAATTTCATTATTACATTTGGGAATTCTGTTTAGAGAACTGCATTTTTGTAACATATGGGAGGATTTAATAGTAATTTGCATTGCTATCCATTTAAGCCTCTGAAGTGCTTCATAAACACTAATGAACCAAATCTCTTAGAGCCCAAACAAGGTAAAGATTAAGATCCTCATCTAACAGATACAAAAACTATACAAAGAGACAAAGGTGCTAGCAGTAGCCTAGCTCATTTACCCATGGACAAGAGCTCTTGTGGAAGTGAAACATATCATAGATGAAAACAGCAAGTTCTTGAGAATTTGGTGTGGACCTATTTAACTCCAAGCTGTAAGATCAAGGACTCTTGGTTCTTTGGCTTGTACTTCAGCAATTACATCCTCTTCTCTCAAAATGGTGATCTTGCATCTAAGAATATTTATTTGCTTGTTTGAAAAAAGCTTTCCTATGTCTTTCTGAAGAAGAGAAAAAATCTAGTTTCTATGAGCTTGACTCACTTTCCAGTCCTGTTACTCACACACAGTTAATCAGAAAATGAAGTGATATAAAGCTGTGTTTTGTCATCATTTCCAGCTGTAGTTGATGCAGCTGTCTGCACGGGTACCCTAGTATTGCCACTAGCAAACCGAAAATAAAAGGACAAAAACTGGAGTGGTGGATAGGGGTGTGCAGATGCAGCTTTGCAGAAAAGGATCTGGGTGTCCTGGTGACACCAAACTGAACATGCGCCAGCAATGTGCCCTTGCCACAAAGAAAGCGAATGGTACTCTGGGCTACATTGTGAGGAGTTTTGACAGATGGTCAAAGGAGGTGATCCTTCCCCTCTGCTCTGCACTGTTGAGGCCACACCTGAAGTATTGTGTGGAGTTGTGGGCTCCCTAGTACAAGAGAGACATGGACATACTGGATAAAGTCCAACAAAAGGCCATGAAGATGATAAAAGGACAGGAGCATCTCTCTGATGATGAAAGGCTGATACAGGTGGGACTGTTCAACCTAGAGAAGAGAAGGCTGAGAGGGCAACCTTAACAATGTTTATAAATACTCAAAGGGAGGGTGCAAAGAAGATGGAGTCAGGCTCTTTTCAGTGGTACCCAATGGCAGGATAAGAGGTAACAGGCACAAACTGAAATGCAGGATTTTCCCTCTGAACATCAGGAATCACTTTTTTTACTGTGACAGTGATGGAGCACTGGCACAGGGCAGTTGTGGACTCTTCATCCTTGGAGCTATTCGGAAACAGTCTGGACGTGGTCAACCAGCTCTAGGTGGCCCTGCTTGAGCAGAGCAGTTGAACAAGACACCCTCTAGAGGTCCCATCCAACATAAACCATTTTGTAGTTCTATGAATTTCCTTTATGATCTTATAGCTGCTCTGCAAAACCCAGAAGTTTAGAACTGGTCTGCAAAACTCAGTTTTTAATAACTGCTGTGGATGTCAGCATTTCCATTTATAATCACTAAGTGTTCTGGATACAATAGTCATGAATGAATATGAGCCAACTCTGCAGGCCGATATTTTGACAACTTTTTGATTGTGAAAATGTTAACTGCTCCTCTGTAATAGTCTTCCTAGATGGTACTGTTTAAACATGAAATGACTTTCTTAGTTATTCAGTGGTAGAGGGGAAACGATACAATGCACCATTGAAACAAATAGATAACATTTATATGAATCATGAAATGTGCTATTTAAATAGGACTTCCTTGCAGTAGTCATTAAATTTAGCTTTTGTTTTCTTTAGCTTATTATATCCTAAAAATCTTTCTGCAAAGGCTATTCGTATTGTGAGAAAAAAATATATCAAAAATAAAATTAAGAATTCTGGCACAATTTAGTCTTTTATTGCTGATAATGTATTCTTGAAAAACTGAAAGTAGCCCACAAATAAAATGGCATGGAACTGGTAACATTTCAGAGGGCTGAGAGAGAAAGGTTGCCCATAACCTGCTAAATCAGTGCTTTTCTTCTACTCAACTTTTTTATTAAATATGGGAAGTATGGCAAAGTAAGATGTATGTCTACATAGGAGTCAATATTTTCAATGTATTAATAATAGCTGTTGTATTTATACTGTATTGCTTTCATGACTGCATTGTTTTTCTTTCTTGTGTGTATTTCTTAGACTCTCAGAGGTGGTATTAGGGGCATTGGAAACACTCAGCTCTAGTGATCCTGTAGAAATGTGCTCTCTGCAGTGACTGCTGGAGTGCTTACAAAGTGCAGGCTTCCTGGCTTCCAACTGAGCTGCTTGGAAGATATCACCCATTGGTGCAGAGCACTCACTGGCTCTTTTTCTTGATAATTTGATCAGTTTCTATGTATAATGGGGATCACAAGTTAGAAAATTAATGTCAGGTATTTTTTCATTCTTATCATTCAGTGAAACCATACATTTTACATGATGCATGAAACAGGCAAGTAAAATCTGATCTCTGTAATTTCAATCTCTTGGAAATTCACAGGTCCTGCAGTATATTGCCTTTCTCACACACACACACCTTTGCCTCCTCATTTAGCTGTACTTTGTCCACTCAAGCTCATTATACCATCATTAATTTCAGATCTGTGTAGTAAAAATCTGTGTAATCCTTCTTTCTAACTGTTTGGGATGTTGTTTATTTGTTCACTTCTTACCTACAGTGTATATGTTGCTGATTCAAAAACGCATATTTTGTTCTCTGTTAGATATAAAGCTGCAGGTGTTCCAAAGTGCCATCAGATGCACTCAAAAACTGGCTGGCAGTTATACTAAAATGTCAGGGCTTTCATTCAGAGAATTAGCAACATAAGTTTTCTTAGCACTCAGTGAGGCATGGAATCTTATTTATGCATTCTAGAAATGTAAGTTAGGTATACAAATACTAACCCTTTGATTGTTTCAGATTTTATTCTAGTTGCTTATACTGACAGCAGTGTCTTTTTAAGTGTTGTTTTTCTACAAATTTCTGTTGGCTTTTTAGCCTGTCCCTCAGGTGCAAATGTAATAATGTCTTTTAAATGCATTTAGAGTTTTGTTTTTCCTTTTTGTTTCTGGACAGTGTCATTTGCTTCCTGACTCTTAGACCTTTTATTTAATATGCATTAGCCTGAAACATTTAATGAGAAATGTTCTGAACATGAATTTTAATATATTTCAGAGACTTAATAGGTATTAATAGAGCAATAATACCTACAGTAGCAGGCACAAACTGGATTTGCAGCTTTACAGCTTGTAAATTACAGCCAATGTACTGAGGGCAAACACCATTAAGAGAACATAATTTGAACATTAACGAGATTGTGTTTGCAATCAGGACATCTGCCAAAACCATATCTAAAGATCCTCTAGCACAGTTCTTTTGCAGCATGCATTTATACAATGCCTGATGTCTTCATCTGTCTAATTAAGGATTTTGAAGTACAGCCAGAAGGATAATTACTACAGGAATACCAGATACAAATACAACTTAAGCAGAGGTAATGTTTGTAAAATGTGGTCTGCCAGCAGCACTGGATGTAGAACTCTATGTACTTGAGATGTTGGAGGAATCCCTATCCAATGTGGGCCTCACAGAGGATCAAGAGAACTGGCAGTTGCTTTGCTAATCTGTTTTCAGTCTCTACCTGAAACTGCATTGACTTGAGTGGGTCACCTAGATAAGAAGATTTCAACTCAGCGTTGCTTCAAGAAGAAAGATCTTCCTAGCTGGAGCTTGTGTGTGGCTGAAAATCAGAAGGGAGAATCAGCTGCATTTTATACCTAGGGTTTCTGGTAGTTTGTCTATTTTGAGATTTCTGTTAAGTAAAGGAATATAAACTTCCCAAGTCTTTCTTCAAGCACTGTATGAAATGTTGTCATCTTCCCAACCCTATTAACATTCCCAACACTTAAAAATTCCAAGCACTGGACTTCATTCCATGTTGATAAAGAATTTTGAACAATAATTATGGTAAGAAGGGGTGAAGCTTGAAATGCAATGTTATCTGTCTGCATTGGATAGCATGCCCAAAATGTGATAGAGAACAGGCAGATGCAGTGGACATTTAATCTTTTGCACAGGAATAATTTTATATACCTTCAGTTCTTGGTTTGTCTGATGCAACTACCAAGAAGGCACTGCTATACATCAGTTCTGATGATAGATTTTGATATATTTCAGTGGGGAACAATTTCTTTGAACTCAAGAGGAAATTACTTCATGGAAGCTGGACATACCAGATCATTAACAGGTCATGGATGGCAGATGACAGACACTACACACAAAATCTATTCTCGAAACAGTGACTGTGAATAGAAAGTCCGATTAAAAATCTATGGGCTATTCATGTAGCAAGATGATTGGCACAAGCTCAACAGCTGTTTTATGTCTAGCTCTGCAAGTCACAGGTGACTTTGGGTTTTGGTTTTCTTGGCATACAGCTAAAATTCTGGAATTTCCTCTCTGTTCAAACACTAATAATTTACTCTTTATATATTTGAATCCTGTCTGTGATAATGTAACATTCTGTCTTCCTTTCTGCAGTAGTTTTTAGGCACCTCCAACTATTCTGTATCTTGTTTCTATTGTTCTCTAACAGTATCTGCTGTAGTGAGCTTGTAAATTGTTTTCACCAAATGTGGGCTGGCTGCTCAGATCTCTCACAAAGGCTCCACAACAGAGTGAAAGCCATGGGCTCTGTAAAGCTTTCTCACAAACCAGATCTTTCCAGCCTTGAGGACTAAAGGGCTGGTCCCTTTCCAAGTTGTGTTATATTGACAGACTTCACCATTTCCAAGGAGCTTTCCACTTTTTTCACAACGACACTTTTAAAACCAGCTTTATACATTTACGCTACACTAAAGAGCCAGCCAGGGCCTCTTGGCCCAAAGTGTGCATACTTCCACATTTTACTTTATCAACAATGTGGGAGCAATTAGATGACCAGTTGCCAATTACACTACCACTTACCCCACAGTAGTCTTGAAAATTGGTAGAAGGGAACAGGAAAGGAAATGTCAGAGTGTTTTTTCTAGATGTTCTGCCATGTTTTACCTTTGGGCTTTGAAGCTCCCACTAGTTTTGTGCTATTCAACCTATTCATCAAGCCTATTTTTAAAGCTTATATAGAAATCATGGCAACTTATCAGAGTGTTAACTTGTCACTTCAGCTATTCTACAGCTCTATCTGGTTTACAGAGAAAGCATCATTATGCCATATACACACTGTGACTGGAGCTGAAATGACAGTGGTGCGTTGAAGCTGAATGTTCAATTTAGAAGTGACAAAAGAAGGATTTTCTGTTGTTAAGACAGCATGAAAACAGAAAGAATTCCTGTCCTCAAGGGTGGTGGATAAAGAGCATCATATTTGTTTTTACCTACCACAGCGGGAGCTACCCATGAAAATCAGAAGCCTGAACAGCAGATATGAATGATGTCCTTTTGTGAGGCCTCTTCTGCCTCCAGTCACAGTGAGTCTTCACTCCTTGTCTTCACTTATCACCCACTATTCCTTTCTTGTATGCTGGAAGGACCAGTATCTCTTCAGAAAAAATGTGCCTTCCATCACTTTGAGGCTTTGTAGTCCTTTCAGATTCTTCAATGTTAATATTCGTACGTGAAGCTAACTCGTGGTACATTAGGTGACTACTGACTAAATTAGAGTGATCTGAGAGAAAAAAAATAACTAGATGCTAAGGAAACATTCTTAAAGGAAGTTGTTTTAAATGGCGCAACATCTTCAAACTGCTGCTGAGCATAGATGGAAAACTAATTTGGAGTTTCATTTCTTTCTGTTCCAGAAGTGGCACTGATTTGGCAGTCATGCGGTAACATTAGTGATTTAAGGGACTTACACCTTGCTTTATGAATGCAATTTAATCCATCCTTAGGGCCCATAGACAATTACTAGAATGGACAAACACATACTTTTGAACTCTATATACACTGTGTAGGGAGAATTATGAAAAGATGGCAAACTTGAAAGGAAATCCTAACAGAGAAACTGCATGATAATCTTTATCTAAGCACATAGGTCATAAAGTGCAGGAGGAGACATTAGTAATATCTGACTTAATGTAAGAAGGCATATGGTGAGGTAACGCAGGAGAACTGACTATCACTGAAGCAGTCATACTGAAAGTGTTGGAGTCCAGTAAAGAGGTGCCTAAAATTAAGAGAATTTTCTGAAAGCAGCGATGGCAAATGGCCATGACTATTATCCAGGTAAGTTTTTGAATGTGGTAGCAAAAAGCGAACTCTTGAAAACCTGGAATAAAATGAATGAGTTTAATCATAAAGTTCTGAAGGAACTGTTCCTGACCTCAGCAGTTGATGTCCACCCAAAATTTTAGAAAAATTATATTCTTGGTTAATATAAAATGGTATAAAATGTTAGCTAGTTCAGCTGCTGTCCTAGTTTTGGTAATCTTGTTTGTATGTGCAAAGAACAGAAGAAACCTCAAGATGACTATTATTGATGACAACAGCTTGTTGTTCTTTTATATTTTAGCTTGCTATGCAAGCTTTTTTGTTCTCACTGCCGTCTAACAGGTTCCATTGCACTTTTTCATATCTGTCTGTGCAGATATTCTCTGGATCCTTCTCTTTTTCTTCGTGTTTATTCCCACAGGAAGAGTTATGGCATCTTCTTAATAACAGAAGTGTTGGATTGAGAAAGAACTATCTCCCTAACATGCCTCTAGATTGTTTTTCTTTAGTAATTTGATCTCTGAATTGTAGCCTGATTAGTGAATGCTTGTCACTTAAAAAAAGCAGAGTGAGAGAAGAAAAGCTTCAACAGGAGTGATAAAATAGAAGCATCTGTAGTCTGTTTTCTGTTCTTTAACACATGAAGCCATTTATTAAGCCATTTCATGTGCTGTTTAATCAGTGTTTAAGTTATTTTTGGAAATTCATACTGCTTGTTTTAAATAAGGGCTTTATGTGCATATAGCTATTTTGGAAGAACGCTGCTGGATTACTTACATGTGTAGAAACTCTTTAATGCAAAATAGCAGCCCCTGATCTCTTTCAGTTTAAAGTATCTGGAAATGAATAACTTTAACTATAGCCGTGTATGGAAAAACAATGAAATGTAATTATAACCTGTAGTGCATGGTGCAGGACATATTTTCCGTTTTCTCTTTCTTTAGGACAATAAGATCATTATAATACTAGAAAATAAGTCCGGAAAGGATTTTGGGACAGATTATTCTCCCACAAAGTAGGGCCAGATAGACCTGTTTATACACAGTCATCTGTGAGAAGCTAACCAATTATTGTTTTGATTTTTTGCAAGTTTTGAAGGTGAGCCTTTTATCAGTCTCTGAATGAGCAAAACCTCAATTGTCCTGGCACAGATAAATGATAACCAGATAGGCCTGCTACCTGTAATAATTTGTATTCACTTTCTTGTTCTAGCTGAACTGGTGTTGGTAATTCACTGACTAATGGTAATTCACTCAACAGACAGGAGTTAAGCTCTGTTCTCACTCAGAAGTTAGGAAGATTCAGACTGCTGCCATCTGGGGTTACTGACTTGCTGCCGAGTGTTGCTGTGTAATATCTGCAATTATTCTAAACTCTGTCAAAACCCCTGAGGCGGTAATGTGACCGAGAAGTGCTCATACATTAGGACTTGAGAATCAATTCAGGTACCCTAGCCCACTGTTTCACAATTGTTAACATTAGGAAGTTTGTCATGTTGTCTAAGCTGATCTTCCTC
Source organism: Coracopsis vasa (assembly GCA_026283785.1). NCBI lineage: Eukaryota > Metazoa > Chordata > Aves > Psittaciformes > Psittacidae > Coracopsis > Coracopsis vasa. Next base: position 24,135 of record JANHGB010008945.1, read on the forward strand.
ACTTTAAAGTCCAATTTGAATTCCTTATTTACTATCCTTTTCTCCACAAATACTGTTATTTTTCTCTTTGCAAAAACTTTTCATAGTCTTGAAATCTATTTCTATGTTCTTCCCACTCTTCTTAAGACTGAGAAGTTTGATTCAAATTTTATTAGAATACGCTGTCTGAGAATATTAATGCATTTAAAGTCTTCCTTTTAATTGGAATTTTGCCATCGGTTTCTTTGGAAAAAAGTACCTCACTGCCAAATTGTTACATTTTGGATATTAACGAGGCCTTGAAATTGAGTTTAACATTAAACAGTTGTTTCAGAAAAAAAGCCCTGTCTTCTTACCTATCCATATAGAGATTATCATGTATGAGGTAGAGATCTAAGTATCTGATACGTAATTAAAAATCAAGAGAAAGTTAGTGGCCATAATCTTCAATTTCTGAAGTAATCTTAGTCTGTCTGTTTCACTCACTATACAGGGTAAATCTTGTTTTCAGGGTTGTAATCTGCTGCAATGACATGATGAGTGAACTGTACACACTGTGTTGTACCTAATTGGTGAATTGTTTCTTGTCCTTTGCAGATTGTCTCTAGAAAGTCTGACACATGGTTATTTTTTAGTTTCCCAAGCATCATTTCAACACATCTGCTGATAAGTATGGGTCCATGACTTTATATAATGCTGCTGTGTTGTAATTACAATGGTTACAGCAACATGTTAGTTGGCATTGCACTTGTTCTGGCACACTCAGAAACTGTTCTGGATTGCACTCAATCTATAATCATGATTCCAGAATCTTATAAACAAGGTTTAATATTTCATTCAGGTAAAAATTTTTTAACAATTTGTACATTAATTCTAACACAGGATAGTGGTTTAATATATATAAAAAAATATTGATGCTGGTTTTGTTTTGTAGTAAATTGGTACATAGTCCTCAAGCAACTCATGCAGCTATAGGACCTGTTTAGCTGATGAACTGTTGGATACAAATCGTCTTTAAATTGATTAGGTCATGGTCATTTCAGAGAAAAGGAGCTTTAACAAATAACCAGTGCTCTCTGCAATCCAGGAATGTGAATGAAGATCAAAACTCAGGAAACTAAAGGCATATGAAAAGCAAGATGAAATGTAATGTGCCATGTTAAATGTTTGAGAACTCTTATGCCAAATGATTATTGATGAAATAATAAGATTAAAGCTAGAATTCATCAGACGAGCAGTTTTGAGTAGTCATGAGAAAATATCTTGCTGTCATAAGGTTAAACTAGAGCTATGGTTAATACAAGGAGTGCCCTACAGGTTTAAACACTGATGAGACAAGAAGTTGAACAAAGGTATACTAAAAATATATGAAACCCTTTGAATTAGTTGAGAAAACATACTGAAAACTAGCTGAGCAGCAAGAATTGGGAAATCATTAGATATTACAGGGAATAGCACAGGCCAGAGAACAGGCTGTCAGCACAAAAGCTTGAGATAAATGATAGCTGAGAAATGCAGAAATTAATCAGAAAAAAGAAAACAATAAGCTAAGGAACAGTAAATGTGAAGGTAGTAGAAAGTGGCGACATGAAGCATGGCATGGGATTGTGAACTGTTGAAGCTGATCATATGTAATCATAGAATCATAGAATGGCTAGATATGTTCCTTGGCGCTATGTAATCCACTATTGTTACTTCCCACAGGAATTTTACTGTCCTCCCCTGACTGGAGTTTCTGTTGCTTCCAAGTTTCCCACATCAGCTTGCACACATTTAGCCTGTGCCTGTATACTCTTAGCATAATATACATGGGCGGAAAAGCTTGTAGTAGTGTGTTTTCCACCTAGGAGTTTCATGTAGCAGGAATATTTTGCTGCCTGCCCAACTTGGGATGGGAGGCAACAGTGGAGATATCATCCTTTGTATCAATTGCTCCCATAAAAATTCCTTGATTATATCTTTGTTGTCTTCCAGGTCAGTTGCCAATTAGGTGAATGTAGCTTATCAGGAAGATGGAAACACATAGAAAAAGAATAGACAGAAAGATCAGAAAATCTTTGGGAAAGCACTAGAAGGTTGCAACAAGTGAGGTCTGACACCCAAGAGTCAGCTGACAGTACAAAGAGTCAAGCCAGGCAGGCAAGCTCAGGTTCAGGGTGCATCTTAACACAAATTAAATGACTTTTTATGGCTGCTTTAGTGAAGCTTCCATTAAAGCCTTGGCAATAGCTCAAAGTAAGTCTGTGTTGAAGAGATTTAACTGCAATTGGAACAAATAATCCTTATGCAACAACTGAGTCAATGCTTCAGCAAGGAGAGCATTTTTTTCACTTGTGTGTCCAAGAAACAAGGGAAAAGTCTCTCATCTTCTGCACACCCAGGAAAAACATTCAGGATGGCAGTGCTGTGTTGCGTGTATTGAATTTTACTTGCAGTGCTGCCTCCGAAGGCCTCTTCACAGTAAACCCACTCATCATCAGTTTAGAATTGCTTCCCTGAAAACATAACCTCTGAACCTGCAGGTTTTGTTTGCCAGGAGCCAATCAATGCATGCACAGGTAAAATGTCTCTGACGTGTGTCAGAAGTTTGTGCTTTTTCCAGTGCGCTTCAGACAAGCATTTTCTTACATTGTGAGGCCTGTACATTAGAGATAAGCCCAATCTCACACTCCTGAACAAGCCTGAAAAGGCATTTTTTTCCAGCAGAAAAAAATGGATGATTCCAAGTTGCAATCAAGATTGCATCTCAGTCTGGAACCTTTAACCTATCTTTATTTTATATGCACTGACCCCCACAATAGCTGTAAAGGATTATGTTTCTTCAGGACAAATAAGAGTCAATGGTTCATTTCCCTGGTGTTTCTTTTAAGGGGCCCTGTACATAACAGGCTTTTGCAGTTTTGCTCACAACAAAGCTTCACTTGCAGGTGTGGCCTTGTCATCCGCTTTCAGAGCATCACTGCCATTTGTCAATGCCTCTGACTATTTTGTTGTGAACTGGTTATTGAGCTGCTGCTGCTGCCAAGAGATCCGTGCATGTGAAACTGGTGATGTAGAGAGATGTGTGTCACTTGTACAGTGGAGAAACATTGAGCCTAGCCGTCCAGGAGTGATCATAGTGCTTAAATGAGCTGTGACAACCATGTGGTGTAATGGCTGTGGGTCTGTGCTCTGGCTGGCTGGGTCAAGGAGCTCTGAAGTATGCAAGTATTTTTCCACCTGCAAAAGCAAACCTGTGAAAGTGCAAAGCAGTCTTTGTACTGCCTTGGGACTCAAGACACTTGAGTTTTGTTTCTTTCTCTGCTGTTTCAATATTATTATGAACATAAAGCAATATCATTAATGTGGTTTGATTAATGTTCCATGTGTGGACATGGCATCGAGTTGCCAAGACTTGTAAGTAAAATTTTATAACTAACTGTTTTTCATTTTAGAAATCCGAAGAACTAATACTGAAATTAATCACAGCATACCCTTTCAAATTTGGTAAAACTCAATATTAATTAGATTTCATAGGCAAAAGGATGTGGTGAGGCATTGTTAATGGGATACAGGATCTTTAATCTTGCATCTGAAAGTGTTGCTTACAGATCAGTGAGGTGGTTTCTGTGAGTTGAATCTGGTAATATCATTGCAGTGTCTCTGGCAATATCAGGAGTGGATACATTCTGCAGTTCACTCCACAAAGTCTCCATTATTCATATTCAGAGCCTGGCATGAAAAGAATCAGGCCATAAGGTGAGATGATGCACCCAGCTGTGTAGCAGAGCAACTGGAATGCTGAATGTCAGAAGCACTTGCAGGGGTCCAGAGGTTAGCTCTTTATTGGACACAGTCACCACCTTCAAATTAGCTCAAGAGGGCTAAGAATGCTTGCAAAGATGTGACATCTTCACTGCTGATTAGAGTTTATAGAGCCCTGGGGAAATGCGAACTTCTCAGAAATCTTTGCAGTTCTTCCATGGGTGAAAGGATGTTCCCTTGGGTATCATCTTAAGAGCTTCTGTAGACATTCATTCAGTCTGAGAAATAACCAAGAACAGGATGTACAAAGGTAGCAAAGAAGTGGAAAGTAAGGTTCTTGTCAGAGAATATATTCTTTTTACTATTTTGAATTCTACAGGTATCGTTACTTCAGCTGTCACCGCAGTATCTAAATAACTTCCAGCAATATGTTAATGTGTGTGAACAGTCTCAGTCAGGAGTAGCTTTTTCCTTCATTCATACTCTTCTCATCCTGAGAAATGAGTATACATTTCTGAAAAGAAAAAATGGAAATGCAGTTTGTGTAAAAAGCGTACCTATTTTTTTGGTTTTCTTTTATATCATTATATATACATATATGTATAGGTATCTCCATGTGTTATATATCCAATATACATTACATGTTAATATGATATATATATACTTGTATCCTGCCTTTTTGGAGGCAATGATGAAGAGATTTAAGGTAGTGATCAAATGCAATGGAAAATTTTATATGGACTTTTTAGAAGAGCATGTAACGACAAGACGAGGGGGAATGTCTGCAGAGAAGGCTTTTGACACCGTCTCCCCTAACATCCTTAAGACAAAATGATGAAGTATGGGCTGGGTAACTGGACAGTGAGGTGGACTGAAAACTTGCTAAACCAAAGTCCAGCTGGAGGCTGGTCACTGATGGGGTATCCTAGGAGTCAATACTAAGTCCAGTACTATTTAAAACTTCCTCAAGGACCTGAAGGATGTGACAAAGCACAATCTCAGCAAATTTGCAGATGATAGACCAGATGGATGTGTTGCTGTTCAGAAGAATTTCAACGGGCTGCAGAAATGGACTGACAGGAAGACCACAGAGTTCAACAAAGGAAAAAGCAAAGTCCTGCATCTGCATATGGATAACCCCATGCACCAACTGCCCGAAAAGCAACTTTGCAGAAAATGACTTGGGGCTCCTGGTGAATACCAAGTTGACTATGAGCCAGCAGTGTGCCCTTGCGTCAAAGGAACCCAACAGTAGCCTGAGCTGCGTAAGAAGGAGTTTTGCGAGCAGGTGAAGGGAGGTGATTCTTTCCCTATACTCAGTACTGGTGAGATGCAACTCCAGTGATGGGTCCAGCTGTCCAGTAAAAGAAAGACATGGACATACTGAGCCAAGTCTAGGAAAGGGTCATAAATATGATAAAATGCTTGGAGCATCTCTGCAACAAGGAAAGGCTGAGAAAGCTGAGACTGCTCAGCCTGAAGAAGAGAAGGCTCAAGGGGATTTTTCTCTATATGCAGGAATACTGGGTCAGAGGGCAGGAGGGAGGAGAGCAGGGGAGTAAGAAAGAGCCAGATTTTCTCAGCGGTGACAGGAAAAAGACACAAGAGACAATGGGCATAAATTAAAATGTAAGAAATTCCACTTAAACCTAAGGGGAAAAGATATCTTTACGGTTCACTGAAGACTGGAACAGGTTGCCAAGAGAGGTTATGTAGTCTCCATGCTTGGAGGCAGTCAAAACACAGCTAGAGAACATCCTGTGCAACCTGTTCTAGTTGACTGTGCTTTGAGCATGGGGTTGACCTAGATAATGTCTGTAGGTGGTCCCTTCCAACCTCAACCATTCTGTGATCCTGCCAATCAGTATATGAACTCAGCTATGCCAGTTGTCAAAGTAAAGTTTGAAAATCCTATAGAACAGCATCTTGCTATTCAGTGTCAGTGATATTTTTTTCTGTGAGGTTAACTCATACGTTTTTAACCTTTGGAGTTGTCACTAAAAACTAAGTATAGATGTTCTTTCATGATTAGGCTTGGCAACTTAGAAATGGTTTCTTTTCTTCAAGGATAAATAAAGATACATACCAACTGAGACTTCTTAGCTGTGGAAAATGCCTGTACACATGATAACTTTTCAGTTGTGAGACCCACTAAATGCCTGAGCTAGGATCTTTAGACCCCGGTGAATGTATCTAAATTAAAAAATACCCTCGCAGTACTCACGCAAGACGCGGCTATAAATGGGCTATTACACTATTGGAAATGGATCTTGGTATCAGCTGTTGACAGTTCTCATAAAACCTCTACTCCATGTTCCTGGGTTCTTCTGAAGAGTATAGAGAACAAAATTGAAACTGCCCCTAGATGGCTGTATCAGTCACACTAAATGTGTGTCTGATGAGTCTATATCAGAAAGGGTGTAGCAAAAAGAATTGGAGTCTGGAGGACTTGAAGCAGGAGGAAAAGGGACACTAACACCTTCCTTTCTCTATTTCTTTTCAGCTCCTGCATTTCTAGCTGTGGGTCATCATCAAGAACCCAGCCAAAGCTTCCTAAGCGCAGTGGTTCTGAACACAGCAACAGTTTCCCGCTTCTCTTCCTCCTGTAGCTGAGCAGACACGTATATTAGCATCTGTACTCGTCCCACACATTCCAGCCACTGTTGAACACAAAAGGTAAAATTATCAATTGAAAGCAAATGTCTGACTGTTGAATAGCTTTCCTGCAAACTGGGACTGAATGGGCTAGGAATTGCTAGCCTGGAAAAGTGGTGATAGAAAGCAGAATGCAAAGGATAATAAAATAATTTCTGTGCTGGAGATGGTGGATTAGAAGCAGTTACTTCTGGCTGCTCATAAAAGGAAGCACTGGGGGACATTCACTGAATTCCCTCTTTCTCACTTTCCTTCCTGCCCTGAAAGAAAGAAAAACAAGGTGAGGAATTTATTCCTGTAGTGAAGTTGTGGCTGTTACTGCCACAGGAGTGTAACAGTGGTGAGAAGTAAAGCCGGCTCTGAAAGAGCTGAGGCATGGGACTGGAGGAACAGCTGGCTTTCAGTCTCAATGATCTGGATTATGCTAGTGACAGAGAAAACTCTCCAGCGCAGATTTCAGGAAGCATTCCATGGAAAGCTCACCTCTAAGCATCTAGTTCAGTCTATTGTCTGAGAGAAGAAACTGGACTGCATGGTCCTTTGGCTTATCCTTGTTAAACTATGCTTGCGTTCTCCAGCAGCATAGTGTAGCAGACCTCAGAACCTGTCCTCTTATGAGCTGAATTTCCCAGAAGATAGCTAAATCCCATTCTTAATTACACATTTTGGCAGTATGAGCACAATTCCCATCGAATTCAACATGGATCAGCACTTGTCCATGAGGGGATATTTTAAAACCTTTTAATGCAATTAGAATTGTATTAAGGCTGTAAAATCCGTTGCCAGCACACAGGAGCTAAAGTGCCAGCAGTAGGAATAGGTTATGATAGTGGTAACATGTGATGTCTTTCCTTCCTGCTGTCATTCTTTGTGTCCCTAAAGTACTGACATCTCAGTTATTTAGTGTAACATGCCAAATTCTGATGTGCTACATTATAATTATTGTAAGAAACCGTGAAGGTAAAGTTTGGAGTCTTCATTACAACAAAAATGATGAGGCATGCTTTCTGTATTTTTGCCAGCAGCATTATTTATCTTGAACAGTGTCTCTCATCTTTCCTTGTGGTGAAGATGTCGTTGTTTGGTTAGGCATTGAAATCCACTAATTATGGGAAATAATGTGGAAAAGCTCTTAGATATGTGCCAGTCTCCATTTCAATATAAATATTATATGAATGGTTAATATAAACCTACAATATAGACCTGCAATATAAAAATATGAGTGGTCAGAAAGTCAAAATGTGTTTGTTTTGTTGAGGGTTTTTTTTCTGCCTCTTTTAGAATCCATTTCATTGTTTTCTGATTAATGTTTCTAAGTTGGGAGCCATGAATAAATCAAGAAGAAAGATCATGACTGGAAGGATGCCAATCTGTCTGATGGTAATTTGTCTAGTCTGTGAACAAAGGTGTTTATGGGTCATGACTAGTATTGGCATTCTTAGTGATCATTTCCACTTAAACAGACAACTTAATGAATTCACATACAATATTCTGAATCAAAAAATGTGGTGGGCATCTGGTCAGAGGTATTCTGTGGGTATTCTGAGGCACTGTCTCATGTCAGAGCATGATATAGCCATAATCTAAGACAGTGTGCCAGTTAGAAAAGCATGAGCTTGCTCATGGTTATTCTGCTTTTTAGGGATCTCAACTAAATGTTAGGATATAGCGATCAATGGGGTTAAGAGTCCATCTGCTTTGATTCACCAGAGAAATATTTGGCCTCCCTACAGACCTCCACAGGTTTCTTGATCCTACTCCCACCCCTTAAAACCTTCACTGTTCCTCAAGTTCTTTCTCTCCTAATTCAGTCCTTCACATACAAACTCTAACTTCGTTTACATATTCTACCCAATGACCTTTGTGCTCTCTTTTCTAACCCATCACTCCCTATCCAGTTGTCATTAAGTTAAATTTACATACACTCCATCATTCATAGCCCCTTAACTTGCAGCACATGTATTCAGCAGCAGATGAAAGCAGGAAGAAAAATTGCCTGTGCTGCTAGGTTTAATTTCTCAAAGCGGACAGGGGCGATAGATCAGGAAGGAAGAAGAAGGAGACTTAATAGGAAGATGCACACAAACTTTGTTGTACTGTACAGAATGCTTGATTTGCTGTAAATAAGCAAAGAGCAGGAGGGTTATCGCATGATCAGAGAGGACAGAAGGCTTGCTTTGAAACTGGGAAAGAGCCCCCAGGTTATGGCAGACAAAGGGGAAAAGGAATTTCTGAGTAAGGTGAGTTCTCAAAGATGAGACAGGCTCAGGTTTATCTCCAAATAACTTAACTTTAGTCTTCGCTATTTTTCATCAAGCTGTTGCAGATTTTTTCCTTATTGAAAATTAAGCAAAGTGGTTCTATTTCTTTTGTGTGAAGAATAGGTAAGTTTTAAAACATTATTTTCCTAAAGTGTGCTGTACTTTTTGAGTACTGGTCTGTGATCTGTCCCAGGGACAGCTTCCTTTTCTGCTCTCTCTCAGGCAGTCTCAATGCAGAGTGTGTGCAGGAGCCCAACACAAGAGGGACATGGACCTGCTTGAGCAAGCCCAGAGGAGGCCATGAAGATCATCCGATGGATGGAGCACCTCTGCTATGGAGACAAGGTTAGGCAGTTGGGCTTGTTCAGCCTGGAGAAGGTTCTGGGACGACTTTACAACAGTCTTCTAATACCTAAAGGGGACCCACAAGAAACCTGGAGAGGGACTTTTTACAAGAGCGTGTAGTGACAGGACAAGGGGGAATGGCTTTAAGGTGACAAAGGGGAGATTTAGATTAGACTTTAGGAAAAAATTCTTCTCTGTGAGGGTGGTGAGACATTGGCCCAGGTTGTCCAAAGAAGCTGTGGCTGCCCCATCCCTGGCAGTGTTCAAGATCAGGGTGGATGGGGCCTTGAGCAACTTGGTCTAGGGAAAGGTGTCCCTGCCTGTGGCAGGGGGGTTGGAACTATATGAGCTTTAAGATCCCTTCCAAAACTAACCATTCTATGATTCTATATACTGCAGAACTCCTGGTTTCTACTCCAACTCTGGATGCCTCTTGCTCCAGTTACTGCCCTTTGTTATTCCTTTGGAACGGCAGGAACTCAAAGCTTCCCTGACCCAGTCCCCTCTGCATTCCAGTTGGTAAATAGGTGACGTAAGTTCTTTGTAGTGCAGATGTTCTCCATGACATGGCACAGAGTTCACTGGCTAATGCGATGACAACTTGACTGCCACATACATATCTGACATCTGGGCTGCTTAGAGAGTCCTTTTCCCTGACGTTCACTTATAGTCCGGTGCTGCTCCCTCTTTTGTGTCCACAAAACTGATTGCATAGCTGGCTGAAAAACAGTTTTAGGCTGGATCTTTTCCCTACCCTTGTTCTCTGGCAGGCCTTGCTGACAGTGGTGTCAGCAGCATAGGGATGTGACAGGGCAGCCCTAGTGCAGAAGGGCTGTTCAGCCAACAGTGCTGCTGGAGATATAGGTTGGCCTAGCTCTTAATAAATAGCAATAACAATAGCAATATTAAATTAGTATTAATAGGAATAATAATAGTAATATTAAACAGGAAGAAAAGAGAGCATTGTCTGTACACAGACCACTAGGAAAGATGGAAGGTCTTTGGGCAGAAAGAAAAGCGTCACTGTCAGTTTGAGCTGTGCATGCAGTATGTCAATACACTTGGTAAGACACAGAGAATTTGGAAGTGTGGAACAGGGAAGACCTGCACTGTCAATGGATTTTGTAGTTCCTTCAAAACAAGGTATGGGGTTCAGTCAGCCCACATTTACCGTTTCTCCTAAGCAGCTGGTTGCTTCAGTACCCGGCCAGAGTAAGCTACATGCATGTGAATGTTTGCAGCAGCTATATTACTTTCCAAACTGTAGCAGGATTAAATGAGTAAAGATATGTCACACTGAAATATATGCATAAAGCAACATGACACTGTGGGACAGAGAGAAGTGTTGCTTCTTATTTAGTCAAGAAGTTGCTAACAGGCCAGCCAAGTACAGCAAATAGGGACTGGTACCTTAAAGTAACATTTCCTTCCCTTCCTTAGTTTTTATCCTTTTCTTGTTATCTGTTGAGTAAGACAGAAATAAATAAATTTGATGGGCATCCATAAGGAGGGTGGAATACTGATGGATCTGGGGAATCTCAAAAAGGAGATTGGCTGAAAAAACTGTTAAGATTAGCATGCTTTAAGAGGAATATGATTTGAAATGACTCAGGAGTGCAAATATTCAGCCTTTCAGACGTGATCTGAATAGGCTTCTCTTTAATTACTTCACCTTTGTCTTTTATAAGCATTTGAAACTGAGTTGTTGTTTTTGTAGATTGGAAGTAAATAGTTCTCCATGCATTTTGCTTTAACCTGTTTTGACCTGAAGGTAAGGTAATTGATTAACATAAGACATTTCTCACCCATGGTTGCTATGAATCTTACAGACAAAGTTCTGAGATGCTTGAAGAAACACCCAGCTCCCTTACACAGTACTCTAGGATCAGGTACCTCCCAGCAATTAGGGTAGGTTAGCACAGGACTGTGTGAGCCTGTTGAAGGGCTGGCACTGGAAACTTCAGAGCTAGAAGTGTCATCAACCAAGAAGGCTTCCATGCGTGCAGCAAGTTAGCAGAGAGCACATCTGAATCCCTTCTTTGAGAAACATGAAACTGTGTTGTATCAGCACATCACAGGCGCCAATCCCACTGCTCTGGCAGTGGAATGCCAGTGCAGAGCAATGCCAGGAGATTTCTTCTTTCTAGTTAATGTGGGTGAAAGTGGAGGTAATGCTGTACAACAGAGCAGAGCTAGCAGCTGAGATGAGTCAGAACAGTCAGTTTTAGCCTACTAGGACTGGCAAGAGTGCTTAGTTTTGTCTTCCCTAATGCCTTCCCTTGCTGACTTAAAGTTTTCAGCATCTGATAAAGTACTAAGAGATTATTTCTCACTCTTGCACAGTTGGCCATTTTAAGAGGAAGCTGTTATTGCTGGCACATATTTGCAGTTTGAAGTTTTGCTGTCCCAAATATCTTGAAGGTAGGAGCGGATGCGTTCATCTTCTGTCAATGACATCCCCACTGGGCAAGCAAGAAGACTGAGGTTTTGCTGAGAGGACACTGGGAAGAAACAAAGAGCATTTCTGAGTGCTAGGAGAGAACTTTGCAAAGTGTTAAGCACAGTGTCCCAGGAAGTGGTTTTTGGAGGAGTTGGCAGTGTGTGCCGCTGCAGCGGCTGAAAGAGTCCTGGTGTAGCTGAAGTTTCAGAAAGTTGCCTCAGGATTTGAGCTAATAATAGAAAATACTCCCAGATGATAGTCATGGCAGAAACCTGGTTTCCAGCTGCCCTGCTATATCTATAAATTAGGCCATTATCCTGCTATTCACAATTTCCTCCTGCCATTTGTAAGTGGCACAGAATGACAGGGTCTAATGTAATATGATATGGAAGGTTTTGAAGTAGATTTAAATTTAAAATGGAAAATGAAATGATGGCCTCTCTGTAAGGGCTGATGTAATAGAAAAAAATTATTCCTCTTGCCTAATGAATTTACTGGGAAATATATTGCCAGTCATGCTCTGCTTTCTCTGCTAAAAGTCACCAAATAATAGTCGTGGTAATTTAAAGAGCTGCCATTGCAGGGAAGATGGGAAGAAAGGAGTGGAAATACAAAGGCACCTGGGAGGCTGACAGATGCATTAAAAAGTGGAAGTAAAGAGAAAAATGGCTGTTACTGACAAAGACAGATAGACTGAATGCTAGAGAAAACATGTTTAAAATATCATCTTTACATAGGTAACTCGCCAGAGGTTCCTGGCAGGTGTTTCATGCCCAAAGTTAGCATTTCATTGACATAGAAATGGCAGAAGGGTATTTGAGACTCTAGTATTCTGCCATCAGGATCCTACACATCAAAACCTTGGAAAAATGAGCTTGGATCTTGCTTTGTTTCTTTTCAAACAGTGTTTCTGAATTATGTGCACATCTCAGCAAGATGAGATGAACCAGACTTTTTGTCCCAGAAATAATTCCTGAAGTCCCTCAAGAGCACTGAATGAGCTTTTTCTGGAAAGTAACCTGCATGCTATCTTGGAAAACAGAATTATCTCCAGTAGCTGGCATTCTGCAACACAGTGAACTGAGCTCATGTGAAGTATATAAATGGAGGGAAAAAGGAGTGCACGTTCTGCTCTGTATTGCCCCTCTGTTGCGCTACCTCTCCATTAGAACTGTGTCATTAATCTCACAAGAGTTCTGCTGGTAAAGGACAGGTTTCTGAACCCAGACAATGCATATTTAGTTCTGAACCCATAGTCCATGTTCAGTCTGTATGTGTTAGATTACTGGGCTTTTTAGTATAAACACTAAATTTGATGGATTAGGTGGGTTTAATTACTCTTGGCCAAGGCATTACGCACAGTACGAAAGTCCAGCCATGAAAACCAATCACAAGGACAGAAGTGGATATGGTTGATCTAGTTTTACTTGCTGAGTGGCATTTCCAGGGCAGAAAAGAAGAACATTATGGTTAAAAGATCCCATTATGAAGTTTCTGCAGCTTGAAAATGAAGCAATCCTTAATGTAATAAGTAGGATTGTGGTATTCAGTAAAATAAAGAAGTCTTTTGCCTTTAACCTTCAGCTAAAATTAGCATCCTTGGACTACTGTATGAATGTAGCTTTTGTATACAAGCAGCAAAGGACTTTCACTCAACCTTCTGAAAGTTTCAAAGTCCTTATTTCTATAAAGAAAGCTGTGATCCTTTAATGATTGTGCTGCTTCATTGGAAATGCTCTGACCTTTTCCCAAAATTCATGAATGCCCCAACTCTGGCAGTGTTCAAGACCAGGTCGGACGAGGCCTTAAGCAGTCTGGTCTAGCGTAAGGTGTCCCTACCCACGGCACAGGGGTTGGAACTAGACAATCTTAAGGTTTCCAACCCAAATCATTCTGTGATTCTGTGATTCTACTGCATGATTTTTATTTTATTATTTTTTATTAAAGCTTCTTCACCTCAATCCATTTCATTTCTTGGGATCCAAATGTGTTTGGCAACTGTCTGCCGTTGTAGGAGGTAGGCCTTTACCTTAATGGGTTTGGAATTCTTTTGTGTAGTACTTGGTGTGACAGGTACACCCGCCCTGACCAAAGCCCTGACAAGGACCTGACCAAAGCCTGTGGAAGCTTCCCCCCATAGACTAGATCCCAGGAGAGCTTCCCGGTGCACAGCTCTTGTCCCACACCACATGATGGTGGTTGGAAGATGCAGGGGCAGGAAGTTGGGTCCTGAGCCCATAGGTGGTATGCAACCATGTTGACCACAGCTCAGGTTCAACCAGGGTATGAAAGGAGCCCCTTGGGTAGCCATTTGGGGTCAGTCCCCCTTGGAGCAGCGAGTCTGCAACCAGGAGCTCTCCTCTTAGGTCAGGACATGGCCAAGGGAACTCCTCAAGGTTGAGCCCTCCTGTTTTAGGTGAGTGAGTGCACGTTTTGGATCATTGGCCGCAAAGTTTCTGAATCAGCAGTGTAGTGATGAATCCTTGTGACATCCCAGATCTGGAGTTAATGTTGGTGGAGGTTTAATTGGGTTTGAACCATAAATTGTTTAGCCTCAATTTGGCAGTTCTGTGACACTTGGGAAATAATAAGTTTGTTCTGTCACAGTGTGCTGACATGCAGAAAAACCAGTTCACTTGCTTTGGTCTTTCAGGAGGTCTCAGGTTGAACAATTCACCTCAAAACCAGCACTCAGATTGATTTTCAAAGACTCCATTTTCAAACATTTCATGAATTTATTTATTTCTGCTTTATTCATTCCAGCTCTGAGTGGCAGCCTTGTCTGGATGAAAAACACTAGCATTTGACCGAGGCTGGGTTTTCTCAGTCATTAATAGCTTGGCAGCATTACCAGTGTCACTATTATCTCCCATTTCTGTAAAGAACTTGTTTCCAGAGTAAGTGTCTGACAAAGCAAACACACAAACATATGTGAAAGTGCATGCAAGACCCTAGAAATACCACATTGACACAGAAGAGCATTGTGCAGAAAATCCAGGTCAGGGGTGGGAAACTTAATATAGTTGTATCAGTATGTCACAGCACTTGGGCTAATAGACTGCACCACTGAGCAGGTTTCTGTAGAAGTGTAGGGAGCAGCACAGCTTTGATCTGCTTCCTTTTCTAATCCTGGAGGTGGATCCTTCAAGGGCCTGCAAGCAGCACTTTATTCAGATGAGTGGAACTGCCCCACATCACAACACTGGAGACAGGGTTGCTTCTCCAAAGGTGTGGGCTAAGTGGGAACTTGCAGATATGTATGCCATGGTGTTTCCTGGGTTCATAGCTCCCAGCTGCTTCTGCTTCTAGGGGCTCGTATTAAGAAGGAAAGATACGAGCAGACTGACATTCAGAAATGCTAACAAATTGTTCCCATTAACTTCAATGGAATTAGTCCTGAAAAAAAGCAGATGTTGACTTGTGCCTTCTAGATGTTTGCAGTCCCTGTATGTTCCTTACTGCAGAGGCATGCCAAGATCGATTAATTATGTGGGATATTACAGACCAGGATGCAGTAGAAGCAGCATGTGTACGTATGTCAAATTGCTAATAACAACCTTGCCTACACTTCATATTGAAACAGTTCCAAGATGTGTCAGGAAGAGAACATATATAGTAGCTGACAGAGAAGAAAACAATGTGAAAATTAAGCAGTCATCATTACAGCTTGCTTCTAAAAAGCAAAATGAGGTTACTGTGAGACTAGCTAATGATGAGTTGAGACTCATGAGTTTGAACTAATATCTAGCTTGACTGGATTCTTCCAGAGCCCTCTCAGTCTGCAGATGAAAGAAGGGAAATAGCTTACATTTCAGTATGGCAATGCAAACAGGTGAGACATTGATGAGAGACCCCTCAGTCTGAAAAAGAAGATGGACCCATACAACATACAACATCTCTTCAGAGTTATCCCAGTAAGGTAGACTTATTGCAAGATTTCCAGATGATTTTAAGTGCCTCAAGTGTCACGTTCTAGTTCTCTGGATCTTGGAGGTTTTTTAGCTGTTTCAACTCAAATTATTTCTGGTAATTATTTAGTCAACTGTTGTAGCTAAGGAGACACTAATCCAGAAGTTTCCGGATGGTCTGTTTCTATGAACTGATCTTAGCTCACTAGGAAATACAAGGCGTTTTCCTGCTTCTCTCCTGCAGATCTTTCTATCACCTGCCATCTTCCTCAGCTGCTTCTAGAAACTGCAAAATTAGGAATGACAAAACACGCAAAAATGAATCATAGGTAGAAGTGACAGCTCAGAAATATCAAAATGTGCTGTAGGTGGGACTTGATTTAAAACGGAGCATTTTAAAAGAGCAGGAATTCTTTGGGGAAGAAAAAAAAAGTGATATGCAGTGAGTGAAAATCTAAACGCTCTGAAAATCCTAGTGAGAAAAGAAATGGCAAAAAATCAACACAGCCAAGTGAACACATCAGAGACCTGTGTAACTAAGCTGCCAGATGTGTTAGAATTTGCTGATCCAATTTGCTTCTGAGCATTGGCTTCAGTTTAAATTGGACCTGTCCAGGTGTCTGGTTATTTCTATTTCAATTACTTTGATTCACACTTGCCTCCATTTTACAGGTTTAGGTGAATTTGATGACTTAGCATTCACAGTGAAAGACAGAATGATGTTTCGTTTGTATTGTTGCAATAGCTAAAAGTATTCCAGCTGCTTTAAATATAATTTTACAGGGTTAACTTCTCATTCTTAATGACAAAAATGTTTTGTTCTTTTCCTTAACCATGCTTGAAATTAAAGTGATATTTGTGGGCCAAAGCGATCTGATATACCATGAAAATTCAGTCTACTATGACTATTGAATCTGCTACAGTATCAAGGCCTTTCTGAATGTCTAACTGCCTCTTTAAAAGTAAACATGGAATTACAGGAACTACTTATGTATGTCCACAGTGCAGCTGCCATTCAAAGTATCTTTCCAGGGCATGCAGTAAAACAATTGCATTTATTTCTCTATAGGATACACTTTCAGATCTCAATTTGCTGAAATGACAAGTTTTAATTCTTTCCTATAATAAAGCAAGGCTTCATTTGTATCTTGCAAATGTTCAGACTTTAGTCTCTTGCATAGATCTAGACCAAAACCAGCCTTTTTTTGTTTGCTTCATAAAAGAAGTGCTTCATAAGAGAGACAGCTCCTGCCCCAAAGAGTTTGTGGTTTGCATGCAGGCCCAGGGATTGATGAAGGATGCATCTGTTAAGATAAGGAGGACGCACAACATAATGGTGAGATGGCTGTGAGTTCTGGCATACATAATAACCTTGAACATCTACATCTCTGGGGTGAAACTACAATAGAAAAACCCCAAAACTCCTTGGAAATAAAGATGCTTCTGCACACACACACTCTTTCATGATCCTGGGACAGTGATAAGCTATGCCTCCTATCTTTAATTATGTTATGCCAGACAGTGCATCCAATTTAAGATCTCTGGGACTTAAACAAATGTTCTGCTTGTCGCCCTGGTACCATCCAGCCAAAGTATTGTGGAAAGGTGGGGAAGGAGGTTTTTAAGTCTAGAGAAATTGATAGAAATCTTTATCTAGATTTCAGAGAAAGAGCTTTATCTCTGTGGCATAACTCTTGACCTTGCAGTTTAATGCTCCCCTGTGCTGTGCTGGGCACACAAACTCTCTAAAAATAAATTACTCAGCACCAGTACAAAAAATGGACACTTTGCCCGTGCTTTCTACCAAAAGCCCATGCCTCACACAATGGCACCCATATGGCTCAGGCAGGATGAGATCCCTTCAAGGGATTAAACTCTGTCTCAACAATGCTTCCTCTCCATTTTACCCAAAAACTGTTGATGGGGTGGCAGGCTGCCAAAGTTGTCTTAAATTTCAGCCATTCCTTTGTAAGTGGCAAACGGAGAGAGGATTAGACTGAAACTCTGTCCCAGTTTGCTCAGTTGTAGAGATGAGAATCATCTATCTATGCATTCCCTTTTGCAAGTGCCATCACAAGCAACTGCTCAGAAACCTTGGAAGCACTAAATCTGCATGTGAATAAGACCATATGAAAGAAATGAAAAAAGAACTGAACATAGATAATGAAAAATACAGAGACTATCAATAATATATGATGAAGAAGCTAAATGACCACCTGGAAGCTATTCATGGCCATAGCCTACAGTTTGTCTCTGTTCAGGGATATAAAGCCTACAGCGCTCATACTTCTCTTTGTCACAGTCCTCACAGACAAGATTAAGAGAGGGGTCACTGGGTGGATTCTCCTGCAACTTCTGTGAGGCTGATACCTGCTGATGCCCTTGCGCATGAAGCTGTGCTGGCAAGGCTTTACCACCTCTTTTCTCCTGGCAATGTCAGCTTTTGCAGGTCTGGGGGAAAGAAACTCTCTATAGGTTATGCATACTGCCTATGTAGTTCTCTCTTTAAACCCTGCACATGCCCCAGGAACAGTCAGTCTTGGAGAGATTTCAAATTTAAATACAACTGCAAGCAAAACCCAGCAGGCAAATAAGAGCCACCATGTTATCTTTTTGTTTCTTCACTTTGTCCTGCTTTCCTCTGTCATTATCCATAAGACTATCCAATGCAAAACTTGAGAGAAAACACATCCTATGTGTGTTTGACCTGAGACAAGCTTTGTTATGTTTTAACTGTGTAATTCCCCTTTGGTCACCTCACTTTCTCTTGTGATGGCATGTGCAAAACAGGAAGTTCAGGCAAGGATATGGTGATAAGGATACCACAGGCTTTGTGGGTAGAAGGTTGTAAAGAGGTTAGCATTAGTGACTGTCTGTATGATGCACACACAGGTGCATACATGTAAGTATGGATATTCCTCTAAAGCAAATCCTTGAGATCTGTCCTCCCTCTCTAAAATATTGTAACTCACATTTTCTGCAAACTCTTTGTGAAGAGAAAGGTGTTAGCATTAATTCTGTTTGAATATCAGAGCTTTTTCTCTTGGGGAACATCCCCCTCCTTCCAATTTTCCTGCAGTATTTTACTGTCTGAAGCCAGGGAGGGATTTTCATGCTAAGATGTGACAAGATCAGGTCTGTTGTGGTTGCATGCTGATGATTGGCATTTCCCTCTCTCCCCTAAGGTGGGCTTGTGCATGACTTCTTTAGAAGCTCTTACTGAGTGAATGAAGGGAAAGCAGAACCCATGCTGTCTCACCTCCAGCACAGCCTGAGCACAGGTTAAGAAATGGGATTGTAACACAAGAAGCCAACTATCTCCAGGCAGATTTCCAGTTCTGTTCTAGTATTTAAAGGGTGGCTACAAAGAAGACGGAGACTACTCTTTTACAAGGAATCACATGGAAAAGACATGGGGTAATGGGCACGAGTTACTCGTGGAAAGATCCTGATTGGACACTAGACGAAAACTTCACAATGAAAACAATCAGCCATTGGAATAATCTCCTCAGGGAAGTGATAGAATTCCCAACATTGAACACTCAAAATTTGGTTAGGCAGAGCGCTGGGGCATCTAGTCATGCGTTCCCAAGAAAGGCCGGACCAGATAATCCTTTAGGTCCCTTCCAACCTGGTATTCCATGATCCTATGACTCAGATTTTAAAGACTATCTATCTATTCGATGGGTTATTTGACTGAACGTTCTGGCTGTCATTTTGTCTGTGTTTTCACTAAGAAGAAAACTGTGATAGATTATCTAAGAGACCCAGCCCTTCTTCCTTTTCAGAAGCTGGTGCAGCGTATATCCTTTCCTGGAAGCGCTGCCTTCCACAGGTAGCACAAATGTATGTGCTTTCAGAGCTTTATCCAAACATGCCTGCTGTGTTGCTGTAGCATAATTTTTTGCATGCAATGCCTCAAATACCCACATCTCCAAAAGCAGGGACATAGAAGAAACACTGTGTGGGGGGGTAACCAGTGCTGAGTTTCTCAGTCTTGCCTGTATTTACTAAAATGGTCTCCGAAGTTATTTATTTCCAAAAAGTACACAGTTGTAATTAAGAAAGCAGAATGAGCTGTTAATCAAAACCCATCTATTTGCTCTAACAGCTCAGATGCACCTGGGGCAGAGATTGTCATATATGATACATCCACATTAATCAGCACCTGGGCAGGCTTTTCTTCTCATGGTTGTCTTTATCATTAAAAATTAGTATTGTTCTGCACAGACGGCTTAGGCCCAAGCAGAGTCTGGATGCCTCAGTTGTCCACTACATCCTCAATTATATTCAGTGCTAAACAGGAAAGGTACTTAGGGTGACTCTGCAAACTAGCTATGCTGAGCACTTTCTTGCCTTTTTACTGGACCTGCTAATATAAAATAGAAATGCCAGTGACTGATGTAGTGAAACAACTGTTGTATAAAAGATACTAGCCACTGAAGTTCAGAGGTTAATAGCAGGTACCACATCAGATTCACTTGGGATTCAAAGACGTAATGTACTTTATGCAGTTGCTGTTAAGGTACTTTCTTCCTTTTCTTGAGTGTCCCACATTCACAGAGCACATCCAAGAACATGTGTCTACACAAAGTTGCTTCAAGGCATGGTTATGGTATGAAATGGCAATTGTAACTCTAGACAGTTGTACGTCCTGATGTATGTTTGAAGTGGTAGACCAGCCAGGCCTTTCAGGCACATAAGTGAATGCAATTCTGTTGACTTCAGGGTTTTGTCAGGTCACACGGTTTCAGCAGCAACCTGTGCTTTATCTCACATTCTGTTTAGGTCTCATCACAGATTAGCATCAGCTGAGGACTTAGAAAAGCAAACATTAAAGGCAAACAGAAGTAGTGTTACAGAAGCCTCTCAAAATGAGGTAAGGATAGACTCAAAGATCAGTGAGAAGTATTGTTTCCTTGGGCATTTTATGCCCTTATGCCCCTAAGCTCACCTTCAAAAGCTGCAGCCAACTCTCAACCATAATGAAATATTTCTGTGTATAGGGATACCCCTGGCAGACATCAAGGCAGTACAATCTTGCAGGTAGAATGTATTTGCAGCACAGAACAGAAGTAAATTTGCCAGAGGTTGTTAACAGAGAGTTCTTTCAGTGCAAAGGAAGGTAATAGTTAAACGTGAATGACTGGAAAATGACTGGAGATAGTAGGTAAAAATACTCCAGTTTTATGGTAGGTGAGCTGAAACTAGTGATTCAGGAGTTGTTTCATGGACAAGGCTGCTATTATAAAGTTGGTAATTTCTATGGGAAGGGCAGGCAGAAAGCTGAAAATAGGAAATTTTAATACGCGGCTGCACACCTATCTGAAATCTAGGAAATGCATTTTCCAGGAATCCCAGTCCCATCACCACTGAATTTGCCATAACATTATTAGAACATTTCCCTAAGAAAAGCATTCCAGATCTCTGTAGGAGAAAATGGTCAAGGTTTAAAAGCTGAGAGATATGTGCTCAGAAGCCTCAGCACACCACTGCTGATATGGTATAAACACTAACATTCAGGGTAGTGAATGGAAGCAAGATTCCTTCAGCAAAATTTGACTTCTCATTCAAGTCATGGAAGTCCTGTAGGTTTAATCAGATTCATTTTCTCTGACTTAACATCCTAATGCACATACACCCCCCCACACACCCTATTGCCCTTAAATTACTGTTAAAAAATAAAGATCTTCCTTATTCTGAATTTCTTACAGAAGACTGTAAGCTCTTTGAAGAAATGAGACATCATATTTAAACAAGGAGTTTACCTGAGACCTTGATTTTATTTCAGAAGAAATGCTTTCTCTCTCTTAGAGAGTTTTCTCTCTCTTAGAGACTAGCTTCAACACAGACATTGTTTCTGGCCTGTGTTAATTTGATGAGAGCCATATCTCCAACCCATGCTAATGGCATCTCAGCTCAGGTGGCCTCAGTGATTTCCGGGAGATATCTTCTTAATAGCATCTGACAGAGTGTTATTGAACATGAGTAAGAGTATTGGAATCTGGATCTGTATCAAGGTGAGAATTTTGATTCAAAGACCTTGCAGAAAGGATTAGGCTTTTCAGAGCCCTCTTCTGTGTTATCACTGGTAACGGCACTATGTAAAGGAAAGTAATCCTAGTACAGAGAAGGTCATTTGTTCTCATTAGCTGTCAAGGGTGGCTGTGCTTTAAATGTTGGCTGCAATATTCAGGGGACAAAGTGCCACGAGGTCAGGACTACCAGCACTGAGGTAGCCCACCCAGTTACCTCCATCAGCATCTGGTGTTTGGCTACAAAACCATGGTTATTCCCTCGAAATAGAGAAGTTAGCGGGCACAGCAGTAACTACATGCTGTGATGGTGGGGCTCAAGGGCATAATCTTTCCCTGTTACAACCTAACTACAGCCCCAGATAGCTCACAGCTAAAAGCAGGGTGCACAGAAAGAGAGCTGCCTGGAATGTCAGGGTGTCATATATGGCTCTTCGCAAAAGCAATGCAAATAGCTTTTCTTAAACTAGAAGTACTTAGAAACCAATATTTTTTTTAAGACTGAGATATCTTGTCTCAATTTAGGCTGAGTCTTTGCATAGAAGCAGGGGGCGATGCATTTGGCCCATGCAGGGGGTTAAATTTGTGCACTGGCACTGATCTGGTTCTGTGTCTTTGGTTCTGTGTTTGATTCAGGTGCTTCCATAGCTCCTTTTGCCTGCGACCAAGGAGTAACAGAAGATGCTGCACAGTGGGGGTACTGAGGAGCAGTGAGGGTTGCCTGTACTTCCCTGGAGGTTAGCATGGCCTCCACATGCCAGCTGATTTGTCCCTGTGTCACCAGAGCCAATCTTCATGACTTCCAGGCCTCACAAAGAATTTTACTCCTCTTTGCTTTCTAGTAAATGAGAACACTTGGATCAGTTCATACTGTTCCTTCAAGCTTCTTTATTTCACTGTCTCTATGGAGACAGTGTGTAGTGTGTCCATAAGTGTCTGTAGACATTTTCCTGTCAGCTTTCAGCTCTGTGCTGCTTCTAGCTTTGTAAGTTGCACAGACAGAATGTACTAAAAGCATCAGAACAAATCTCTGGAATGTACATGCAGACATTCCTTAGGCATTTGCATGAGACTAATTCTATAATTTATCAAGCTGAGCCCTGAGAGAGCATCTTCTCTCTCCAACCAAGAGAAAAGTAGTGTGAGCTAATACTTTTCTACTCAAGCAAGAAGAGTGGCTACTGGTGCATGACTTGCCTAAGCAAGTTTTCATCATCAAGCTAAAACATAACAGTTAAGGTAAGGCTTAATAACAGGTGTTTTTATTCCTTAATAGCACATTACACTGGATTGATCTCATAATGGTCTGTGAGTCCCATCAGCCTGTAGCTAGTTTAATGTCTTAGTGAGAGTTGCTTAACAGTGGGCTGTGCTCTGGACTGTACTGAAGTGTGTTTGCACTGTGGCAACTCCATATAATTTAAAATAGAAATCTGTTTGGGATGTAGCGTTATCTTAGGAAAAAACCCCTCTCCTGCTGTAAATATTTAATAGTGGAAGGAGTGGTGAAAAATAGCAAGAAATTACAGGGAGATTTGTGCTAGACTTAAAGGCTAAAAGGCAGAGAGAGATTTTAGAGAACTGGGAAAATCACAATGAGGAATGACAGTAAGTTTGTCTAAGGCTCAGACCCATCTCCCTGCTTTCAGCCACCTGAGAGCTGCACAGTCTCAAATGCTCCAGCACTTTGGTCCATGGGCAAAATGTGTCTTCAGCTTCCATCTCAAGACAGAATGAGCTGCTGGAGGTGTTTATGTTCCAGGTGGACTGTGGAGGAAGGCTAGGCCACTAGCTTGAGTGACTAAAGTTAGCGGAGATGAACTCCAGATCTAGTCTAGTCTTGAGCAAGGCTTTTAGGATTCAGTTTTCAAAGAAGCAGCCATTCAATTCCGTATATGGCAGTATGTGTGTGACATGCCACTGAATTGAGGGTACATTTTTGCTCTTGCATTTAATGCAAGTACTCAATTATCCTCTCTGAAGATTTTGCAAAGCTCTATTGTTCACTTTATTTTTCCCTGATTCCAGGTTTGTTGTCTTGGGGTGGCTGGAGGGGTCAAAAGTCAGCAATTATGCATGCAAACACCTGAATTCTACTCAGTGAACTGCATGCTTTTGTGGCTGAAAACTGTCTCTTTTGCTTTTATTTCAGAGCCCCACTTTTCTTCATTATATAAAACACGACACCTGAGTCGTAGGTGTGTTGCAAGAAAACAGCTTGGGTAATTCTATCAAACCTGGTTTTATCTTAAGTGTCTCTGTCGTATTTCAATGCTGTCTATTTAATGCAGTTTTAGTATTGGTTCATGTTTTGGATTACTTTCAAGTGCACTTCTGACTCTTAAGGATTGCAGTGTTTCAGCCCAGAGCCCACTTTTTACTACAAAACGTTGATCTGAATTTCTAAAGCGACACAGGTGGAAAATGGTTCTGAAAGGAAGGGCTCTTTAGTAACTGAAAAGGTTCACTCAGCAGATCAGAGATTAGTTTTAACTATTCAAGCTAGAGAGATGTATGCCTACGGTCACATACGATTTCATAGCTAATATTACACATACTATTGTGTAAAAATTCCTATTTGTCTTTGGATTTGCTCATCTCTTTTACTGAGTCATTCCATAAAGACATCCAGTTGTCTGTAGATTTTAGCAAAAGAAGCTTGCAGTTCTGGTTGAAAAACAGAAAGTGTCTTCGAGGTTTCAGTGTTGTAGTCTATTAGATTTCCTGATGTTTGCCCTGATCATCTTTGTCATGAAAAGCAGAGTTTAAGAGTACACGCATTAATTTCTCATAAAAGTGCCGTGGTTTAAATGTGGCTATATTACAAAATTAGTTAGGCAGTTTGTTAAGAATGTATTTTCTTCCTGTATTTTACAGTTTTATCTCTACTTTCATTCTCTATATCACAACACAAGTCTTTGTCAATGGTGTTAAAATTTGGTGATTTCTTCCAAGCTTAGAGCTTGAGGCGTATGATGGCTTGACTTCGCGAACGAAGATTTTGGTAGATTTTTGAGGCGTATAAGGGGGTAGCAATTAGCAAGCACACAAGCAGTCTTTTGTAAGGATGCTCTTTGGCCATGAGACCTGCCAGGGCAGTTTTCCATAGTTTCTGGTTACTTCCCATTCCCAGGAAGCCAGTGGGAGCCCAGACCTCAGCGTAACCATGAAGACTATGGGGGGCTTCTCATTGCCTTTGGCCATTGCCCTGGCAGTATGTGGGACAATGTTAATGTGGAGATAATGGCCACCTTATTCCCCTTCTCACATCACTTCTCCTCATGATATCAAGTCTGAAAATCAGTATTTGATTGTGTCCTTTGTGTATATAAAGTGGTCCACAAAAACGGACTAAAGAGCTCAGACTAGCCTACAGGAAATAAAAAGCAGAGGAACATAAGCTTCTCTGTGCAAATGAAGAAAATTAAAATGGTTTTCTGGAAGTAATGCTCTTTCTATGTTATAAATAAAATATTTTGGTTTTCCTCACTTCCTGCCTTTCATTATAAAATTATGAGCTATAAATAGACTTTTGTGGCTCTCTACATACTCCTAAAATCGTAACAGGCATTTTCCTCCTTTTGTCTCCTAGGAAGAAGACTCTAAGTATAATATCATCAAGTACTTTGATCTAAGGATTAGTGATGAATGATTCTTACTGTGACAGATAGAAACAGCTAGATGTCTGCTAATGCACTTCCAGATATTCCCAAAGAGTGGCTGTGGAGACACTCTCCAGATTTGCTCTCAGAAGGTAATGACCTGATAGTAAAAGAAAACTAAATTAGACTGATAGAAATATATTGTCACTGTGTCTATATTCCAAATCACCTACGGGATAGATATCTCAATTTTGTTGTGTGCTAAGTAATGAAGGATTGACTTCTAACATTCATTATAACACGGCATTACAGTTATGACTGAGAAAACACTCTCATGCTAAAATCTTCTATTCAGCGGCATAAAACTTTCTGGCAAAATTACCCTTTGGGCTGAAATTACTTATGCTTATTCTTCTCCCAGAAGTAATTTGGTTTTTCAAAAGCATTATGATGCTCTTTGGTGTGGTGAGAAGAAATACATTAAAAAAAGAAAAGAACAGGAAAAGAAATTACTTTCTAACAAAATGTGATTCTTTGATTGCTAAGAAATGGCTAACAGTTGCAACTTCAGACTTGCTGGGTTTCATATCAGAAAAGCGCAGGTGATTGCTCTGTGTTTGGAAGCTTCACTGGTTAGAAATATTAGTGCAATCCTGCCAATTCCATTTGCCTTTTCAAGGCAACTGTCAGTCATTCTGCAAAAATGTGTTCAGGGTATCTGTGAGTGTGTGTGTTTGTGCAGGCAACTGGATATTTTGTGTTCATAGAGGACTGTATGGCTAACAATGTATTTTGTATATGTAAATATATGTCTACTGTCATGTGAATGCGCACACTAGCACACACTATTTGTGACTTTTTGGAATTCCATTTGAAAAACTGGCCCATGGTATTTATTTTCTTGCTTCTCTCCATTTTCCTTCCAATGGGTTATAATGAAAAGGAACCTAAATTCAGCATTGGGCAGCAACAACAGAAAGCTGATTATGATGCTGCCCCTGTTCAATATGAATTGTCTTGCCTGTGCAAATCTTAGAAAAAGAAAGCAACATGCAAAATGAATTTTCAAGCACATAGTTAAAGATGTAAGTAAACCAGTGAAATTGGGTAGGCAAATCATTTATAAAATGAAGATTTTTTTCAATTATTATTTTCGCATTACAGTGGTACTGAAAGAACATTCAAATGTAGCATATGAGGAGAAGTAGCTTCAGTTCAGCTGTTCATGCCTCTTGATGGAGGTATGAATAAAGTCTTTGGTTGTTCCATCTCTTGGTTTTGCAAAGTCACAGATGTCACTGTAGGAGTTGTGCCAGGAACAACAGTAGTGTCAGTGAAATGTTTCCTAATGACACAATAAGAAGCTACTAATCCAGTAGGGTGAACAGGTGAGAGAAGAGTACGTGGGATGTCATTGGATTGCCTTTCTTGGCTGACTGAAACATTGAATTTTGAATCATATTGTATGCCTCTTGTTTACAAGGAGAGACTTGGAGAAATTTTCAGAATCAAATCCAGCAGTAAAGCCTGCCAGGCTTTCGAGTCTGTGCATGTCCTTCCATTCTACTGCAGCTGGCAATAGTGCACCATAATGGCAATCACACAGGAACCTGATATTCTGCTCTGATAATTTTATACCAAATCTCAATTATCAAACAATCTCCCCTCTATTGAATGCCTACAAGGAAGTTTGTTCTACAGTCTGGATCACATACAGAATAAAGGGAAACTCTGTCACCCGCAACTCTATCATACCAAACTCAGAAACCATAAGGAGAACTGATCTCCATATTTTTGGCTCATAACTTTCAAACCTAGTGTAATATTTGGGAGTTTTAGAGTAACTATCAGAGCTCTCTTTGGCTATATACATGAAAAGGGGGAAGGTCAATTGTGGTTCTCCAAAATTCCCCTTCAGTTCAAGGCTGACATGTTTTCAACTATGCTGGTGATAGTCTATGATCAGAAGGAATTTTTCTAGGATTCCTACTGCAGACTAGATAGATTAGTAAGTCAATAGAAACTGGGAAAATTGATTTTAAAGAAGTCCCTGTGATTTTATGGGGGAAGAGAAATTAAATGATGCATCACAACTAACCAGTCCTCACTAGTGGGAGCTGTCACCCAAGAGACAGTAACAAAGCTATAGGAAAGAAAAATTAATGTAGCTAGAAGAGAGAGAAGGGAGTCAGAATTAGCAGTAGGATGTAAGATACACTCTGCAAAACCCACCTAAGATGCAGCAAAACCTGAAGAAAGGAATCTGTGAATTTCCCTTTAGCCAGTCTCCTGCAATGGAGACCAAAGCTCACACCTAATTTTTTTGGCCATCATTTCAATATGCATCAGATATTTTGGCAGGCCCTGCACCTCAACTTAACAGAGCCCTGAAAGGCACAATGGCAAATAAGGAGGCCATCATATGAATATATTAAAGTACTTCATTGTATCACTGATCCTTTCACTGATCCTTATTGCTCTAAGAGAGCTGGGTTTATATCTCCTGAATACTTTGAGGTTTATCATTTTACAATGGAACTGCCAATCAGAGCCCAACTTCAGCACCCAGTACCTAGGATTATAACACTGTTTTTCCTCCAAAGGCTGATCCTTTCAGTCTGTGCCCCAGTACTTGGAGAACATAGCTGTAATGCATAAAGACTTGATTTATCTCAAATCTAGGCAGTGTCCAGTTGCCTGAAATAACCGCTGGTATCTCAAAAAAAGAGAATAGAAACATTAGGGTGGGGGATAAAAATCTCTTATACTTCTTTTATGATGGAAATTCTTCAGGAAAATAAACCTTTTCCATTTTAATGACCAATGTTTGAAAGGTAGAGAAGTCTACAAAAACAGTATGCTTTCTCTCCCTCCACCCTCTGCCCCTACCATGTCCTGTACTGCTGGTTATCAGCAGTGCAGGCAGCTTAAAAATGCAGTGAAATTTATCAAAACCTGCAAAATCCACTTTTAAAGCTATCACTCTGGCCAGAGTTTGCACTTTTGTGCCTTGCTTTAATGAGAACTTTCCTCAACAATGGGTGATCTTAAAGGAGACCTAGAAAAATTTATATTCCATATTGCCACTTACAATGTTCTGAGCTCCTTCTGAAGGCGATGTCTCACTCCTCCGCTGTTGATCCAGCAGTGTAAAACCTACTGTCAGCCTTTTCTAGCTCTGAAATACCAAGGCTCACTGAAATTAATGTTTTTCACTGAACCCTGAAACATTAACTAGATAACCTCTTTCAGCCAATGCACCAGGGAAGGAGCAGCTGGGCTAGCAAATTAGCTGTGACAGACTCTGCAAGAATACATTTAGCCTATCTTCTCCCCACATGCCCAGATTTGCACATTTCTCTGTGTTATGAGAAGAAGTAAAACACCCTTAAATTCCCATTACAGAATGCTCTTGCTGGTGCCTAAAGTACTTAGATGACTTTCTGACATGCATTTCTTTGCTCCGTTTTCCATACTTAATGTCTATTCTCAGAAATATCCCATTAACATTCTCTTTGCTGTAAATGTCCCTAATGACTTCAGCATCCTCTCAAATGGTCTTTTAACTCAGAGGGTCATAAAATAATAACACCAACAAGATGGGTCTGGATGATTTTTCTTTTCAGGCCTGACCTCTACTTTGTGGCACTTGGAGAACTGGTACAAGGTTTATGTTAATAAGAGTAGAAAAGAGTGCTCCTCACCATTTGGCGTCTGCTAAAAAGGCCAAAATGATTCAGCCAACTCTAGGAATTCTTGTCTGGTTCAGGGACAAGGGGGACTGGGCTGTGCAATGTGCAATGATACAAGAGTCATCTGCTGCCAGA
This sequence comes from Coracopsis vasa, assembly GCA_026283785.1. NCBI lineage: Eukaryota > Metazoa > Chordata > Aves > Psittaciformes > Psittacidae > Coracopsis > Coracopsis vasa. The sequence goes on from JANHGB010008945.1 coordinate 52,931, forward strand.
TTTGCTAGAGAGACTCAGAATAACAAAGAGGTCACTTGAGGCAGGAGGGGTTTTATTTTGTTCAGACTTCTGTGTTTGAAATTTACAGATTTTGCACTGGAATATTTATCCAGCTGATGCAGGACACGGTGTTCTATAAAAATTGTACTTATGGGCAAATGCACTTGTTTGTCTCTCCCCACAGTGATTTTTGAACCAGGTATGTGATATCACCCAAATATCTGAGAGAGACAAGTGTCTGGAAGACAGTAAGGGAGGAAGACCAAGAACCTTGTGTCAAATACCCTGATGGTGGGTGCAGTGGGAACCCCACAGAGCAGAGCCTCCTGCCCTTACACTGTCCCAGCTCCAGACAGAGTTTCAGCCCAAGCTTGTACTGTTCTCTAAAGCAGTATCAGTGACATCAACCTGCAGAAACTTCAATACCAGAGCTCAGTAAACTACATCTTTTCTATAGATACTCAAGCCCAAAGTAACACAAGGGAAGTAAAGGGTTTTCTCTTCTTTTTTCCCCTTTGCAATATCACCTACAGCAAGGAACATCCTGCCTGTCCTGTCATAGGGGTGGGAAAGAGGTTGCATATGCTAAAGGCTCCCCAGACCATCATGATGACCACTTATGATTTACCCTCTGCTGCTCTGATTCTGGTGTGAGAAGTGTATTGTAGGTATAGCCCTCCCCAAGGGCAGAGCCTCACTGTGTGTACTTACTGTAGACATCCAGCTTTGTGTGGGGATGAAGCCCATAAGTAGTTTGCCACCGGATCAATCCAGCACCAGTAAGCAAGAAACTCAGGACTGCAAGAGGTTACTTTTTTTCTCACTTTTTCCCCCAGGTGCAATTCTGTTTAACACAGTCCAGGCTACAGTGAAGGCAGTGCTCTGCAATGTACAATAGGTTATTTTTGCCTTGCAGTGCACTCCAGACATAGCAACAGTATTTGAAGCCAAAGGCCATGAAGCAGTAAAATATGCCAGATTTGAATATTTGACCAAGATGCTAATAAAGCTGGCAGTGATGGTAGCAACACATGCCAGAGAGCTCACATAGCAAATGCATGCAGATGCCCTTTTTCATATTGAAATTATCTCTTTTTCTTTTAATGAAAAAAGGGGAGAAGGTTTTGACCTTTTCAAGCCACTAACATTGTATTTATGAGCATGCCACTCATGTTTTTGTGTGGGAAGGACTGCCATCACTACCCTTTCCACTGCTAAAATTAAGTCCGGTCACTAGGGGCATTTACAGCAAAGAGAATGTTAATGGGGTATTTCTGAGAATAGGCATTAAGTATGGAAAACACTGGAGGAAAGAAATGCATGTCTGAAAGTCATCTAAAAGTACCTTAGGCATCAGCAAGAGCATTCTGTAACGGGAAGCCAGTGAGATGCACAGCTCTGCAGAAGGAGCTGTGAAACGCAGTCATTTACTCGTTCTGAACACTTAGTATTACCTTCCATTTCCAGCATAAGAAACACTTATTCCTTAGCTTGTTCAACAAAAATGTTCTATGTCCCATCAACCCTTCTGTAACGCAGCCTTAAAGCTGTGGTCATCTCATTCAGATCCCAGAAAGAAAACAGCTTTTTCCTACCTCAAACAACAATATAACAAGAGAAACACTGCATGATAAGAACTGGTTTGTGTTACAGAAGTGAAGCCCAGGACTAATCAGCCACTAACTAACTTGATTTACTGAGATTCGAATCAGGTCAGAAAGAAAGGAAATGTAAACTGTGTCTGAAATTGGTATTTTATATGTTTTTATGTTACAGTATTACTATAAAAGCAAGTTAGCCAAGACACACACCTGCCTACGAAAGGAGGTCATTTGCCTGCGAAGCTTTGTTGCTGTCGGCAAACTGTTTTAAAATGTAGGCTGAAGGGATTGTGGAAATCTGGTGTCTGTCCTGCATGTGTCCTCAAACAGACCACTGAAGTAGAAATCTAACACAAAAAGCCTCAAAACCTCACCCTCTGTAGAATAAAGCGCAAGCAGATTATCAGTTTCTTGTTATTTCCCTTTGCCTACACCCCTCTCCACCCTAAGTTATCCTAATCAAAGTTAATACATTCTACCTTATATCTATGTTGACACAGGAATCACATGGTGTTTCTGAGGAGCAGATGTGCTAGGTGACCTTGAAAGTGATAAGTGTGACGTAGACTGTAGAAATGAACATGGATGTCCTAATGAGGCAGTGGCCTTGTGGAACACAGGTAGGTCTGTGTAATTGAGAAAGCTGGCCAAGTGCAACCCCAATTATTGGAACCACTTAGCTGCAAATCTCAGGAGATACAATCTGATTTTCAACAGCAGAGGATTTGAGGTAAGTAAGTATTGGATACTCAGCATTGCACACTTGGCCTTTTCTGAGTCCAACTGTCATGGCTTAAACTTAAATACACTGTTAATGCAATCAAGTTTTTCTCACTGAGATATAAAAAGGTGAATTCTTCCAAACTTCACTGCTTCAGCTTTTGCCTTCTTTAGTCTAAAACCCCCTCATTGGGAGTGGTGGATAAGGAAAGGTATAGTCTTAATAAACTGAATGCCAAATCATTAGTAAAGCTGGCCACATTTTATAGCTGATGTGGACTGTAATTCCACCCATTCATCCATAAACCTAGTAATTAACTGTATTACACTGATTTCATGGTGTTTCTGTCTAAACAGTGAACACTGTTGTGTTGCTAGAAGGTACCAATGGAAGCAGGAGCTGCAGACGTTGCTCCAGAAATAAACAAACTGCGAAACACCTCCAACACTCTCTCTCATGAAATCCCTTCTTGTGGGCATTCACCAGGATCCTTGGCAGAATCTGGCACCTTTTTCTCCTCCAGGTAAAGACCAGACTCTGAAATGTTTGGTTTGTTGCCTCAGTTAAATAGCATAGGCTGAGAAGCAGAAGTGCAAATGTAGATGAAGAAGTTATCATTGATGAACCATTAAGGTCATGAGGTTGTGTGACCGACAGTCCTAGGAACCTGGTTTGTGAAGAACTTTTGTGGTTGTGTTCATAGAAGCAGACTAAATATTTGCCATTTTCAGGAGGCAGGAATTACAGCAAAAAAGGCAGTGTCTCTCTGGAGAGTCCCCACCTCTTCTTGCAGAATAATTGTGGAAGAGCACCAATTAGATGCTGCAAATGTTGTTTATTGCCAGTTTTTCCCGAAGCAATTTGCCACTGATGTATGCCACCCAAAGGACACTGCTGTTTTCCATTTGATTTCAGCATAGCTTTCTGTATTATATTCATTTAGCTTTCCACAGACACTGTTTCATTTAATTTTTCTATTCTGCCTCTTCTTCCTGGTACATATCTCCTGTCTAGATACCTTAGCTAAGGCCCAGTCTCCTTATTACTGATCTCAGCGTTGTGTATGACAGTATGACAATTTTATGCATACGCATTTTCACATGGTTTGCTTCTCTTTCTTGTCAACAATTATGAGCTGTCATTAAAGTGTGAGGAATGATTATTGTACTGGTACAATTTCACACTGGTTGGTAATCTAAATGGAATACAGGAAAGGGAAGAAAATAAAGACTCAGAAAACTAGTGTGAAAGAGAACTGGGCAATGGATGAAGTTCTGAGAGACTATAAAGAACAGGAAAATGTAGTTCCTGTCTTATAATTTCAGTGTATTCTCTGGTATAGGGAACATTTGACAGTTTTCTAGTCACAGTTTAAGCAACTGTATTTGGAAAAGGGAATGTAAGTGTCCTGTAAAGTCTGGCAGAGTTCTTTCTAGATAATCAGCTAAATCATAACATATGCAAAATCAGCTGCAGCCGTGCCATATGGATGGACATGGGTGCATATTTAATGGTAGCTCAGCCATACATACTGGCTTCCCATACAGTAGCTATAACAATATATCACAGCTTTGTCACTATAATGTAATATATACTGGACATCACTGTTACACATGCAGGATTTCTAATTCCCTTTTGCTTGCACGGAAAACTAAAAAGCCATAGATGTGGTGGTATAATATTGCCTATCAGAGCCTGCATTAGTATTTTAAAGTTCTTGCCCAGCCAGTTCATGACACTTCTCCGTTAAACAGAAGAGAGAAAGAAGCCCTTGAAGAAAGCAGTCTTTCTATCCTGAGACAAGTATTAGAGGCTGGTGTCTTGATAAACTGCAGTGTTTGGTAGAGACATATTTCTTTCCATGGCCTACAAAGTCAACATAGTTGATTAGTTTAGCCTAGACCTAATTTTTAGGCAGTTACAGTTACTGTAGGTGGGAAGAATGCTACTCCCAAAAATGTGAAATAGAACATGAAGAAGCACTGGGCAAGCACCAGGAAGGAGGACTTGCACACCCAGTGACAGGCTCAGGATGCAGGTGCCCAGCGTTTTCCATTGCAAATCAATCCTGTTTGCAGAAAAAGAGTTTGTCCATGTGTGACAGGAGGTCTGCTAAGAACCAAAAAATGAATGGGACTGAAATGTCTGATGGGTATCATCACAGCAGTAGTATCTGCCAGCAATGGGTTTATGACAACAGGTCTAATTGTTTTTACTGAGAGGGAGAAATCTTCCTCATAAATAAGCCTCTAAATTGGTTTATTCTGGTTGTTATCAGAACTGATTTGTTTGTCATACATTTGTTTGCAAATTCTGTACCGACAGGGGCAAAGACATGTAAAAAGGGACTCTGCCTAAGAAAGCAAAGGGTAATAAAGTCAAGAGAAGTAAGGCGTTTCATCTCTGTCACATAGCTATTGCTCCTGAAACCTCTTTCTCTGCAAATGAGTTGGCTAGTCTTTGCTATGGAACCTAGTTCACTGAGACGGTTCTCTGCCCCACACTGGGTTCTCACAGGATTTTATGGAGAACAGAAAGAGACAAAGTTCTATGTCTATGGCATGGTATAAAATGGAATTGAAATGTTTGGTGTTATGTAAATCTAGATTTTAACAGGGTGGCAAGCCTTCTTTTTCTTGTTATAGTGCCCAGTCCCTTTCTATGCCATTAGCTGGGAAAAACATCACAGCCATCATTAAAAACAGACATGAGATTCCTATGATTCAAATGTATACATGTATTGGTCTAAACCTCACACATTCTAGGGCTGATTGTGACCATGATTTTGTTTCTGCTGGGAAATATGCATCAAGCATGCTAACATCTGTGGATATGAAGTAAACATTCAGCACCAGCTCTTTAAAAAGTTGCATAAAGAGGGAGGTTTCTGCTGTGGATGAGTAAAAGGAACTTAGGAAAGATAATACACTGATGTGTCTTGAGAATACTCCAGGCAACTACAAACATGTGCATGTCAAAGCACATGTATTTTATTTTCTCAGGGAATGCGCTGTAAAAGCAGATATTCCTCTTGATATTTGTCTCCTATCTCTAGAAGTGAAAGTGGAAAATTCTAAAGAATAAGAGAAGTGGGAAAAATTGGTAATACAGTTAGCTAAAACTGTATGAGGATATCCTGTAAAAGGAGAAGGAGGTTTTGCCTGACCTCAAAATGTATTGCATACATTCATATAGGCAGATTGCTATCAGAGGTAAGTCATAAATACCATTGCTAAATAAGCATGAAATGGAGTCATAGGGTATTACTAGTCTATGGCATTCTTACATAAAAAATATGAGGAAATCAAAACAGAAAAATGAGGAAGGAGCCAAAGAAAGTCTTATTTTTGCTTTCACATGCAGGTTGAATCAGCCTACTATGTAATTCTGTATCAGAAGGAGAATCTATAAGCTAACAGCCTTCTTCATCTTTCATAACTGATCAAATAAGGCACTGCCTAATAGCAAGAAGTTTGGAAGAAATTTTAATAACATCAGGTTATTGAACCAGTGAAATACAGCAGCATCACAGACCTCTCCTTGCAGGATGTTCAATTAATTTTACATTATTGTTGACTCAAAGAGGGCAGGTCCTGGCTTTATCTTTCATAAGGAAAAGCACAGAGCCAGATCCCAACAGATATTGAGCATCCATGAGAAGTCACTAGGCCAGCCCTTTTTTTTTAATCTATAATTCGTGTAGCATTCCCCAGATCTGTTCATTAGGTTTTTATCTTTTTTTCTAGAGGGCTCTGAGTAGTGGCCTTTTAGCTTCTGCTATGGTTTATCAGTTTTCCATCACAGGTTGGAAGACGTAATAACTGGCCCAGGAGACCAGAACAGATGAATATGGATCTTGAGGCTTAGAATGTCAATGTTTAACACAGAGCTGGGCTAAGGAGTGTTTTCTTTAATAGCAATGGAAAGGCAGAATGAGTTCCTGTTTCTGCCACTGCCCTTCAGAACAAGCAGATGAAGGTATTCAGGTAGCGTGTCCAGACTGATGGTACATGGGTTACAGTAACTGTGTCTAAGAAGCTAATGATGATAAACTGAAATCTGAAATATTATGTACCGTGAAATGGAAGAGATCTGTCTTGACTTCAATTCTGGTGTGTGAAAAGGTAATCCATCGTGCAAGTTGGCCAGCTGGTTTGGCTGTTTCTCGAATCAAACCAGTTAGGATCATGTAAATAAACATGTTCTTCGTTCTTATGCTGTTCATATGCTTTGGACGTAGCTATTTTTAATTTTCCAACTAAGGATTTAATGTGGCAGTTTGATCAGTTTTTAAACTTTTGGCCTCCTCTGCCAGTTGTATTGATTGTTATTTATTAGTTCAATATGGTTTAGTGTCCAGGTGATAATTGAATGGCAAATCTACTCTGCACCTGTAAGTGAATGAAGAGATATCACTATATCAATGAGAAAACCAATTCCAATTTTGGCTGAATCGTAAGTTTTCAAAGAAGTGAAATAATTCGAGTGAAAGAGTTCATTAGCACTGAAATCACAGTGATTTGTAACCCACTGAAGTCTAACAGGGCCAAGACTTTGGCTAGAAGATATGAAAAAGTGTGCTACTAGTTCCATTTTCCAAAGCTGGCCAAGTCTGCTGGTGACCTAAAGCTGTGTATTGATTTATAGGAAGATTTTGGGGCTGAGGAAGTCATGATTTCTCCTTGACCAGAGCCCTGTTTTATGACTCATGTTTTGTCCATATTGTTACCAATGTGTCATGAGTCTGGTACATCAATCCACATCCTTCAACTGTGCTGCTTTCCATCTGTCTTTCCCCGTGGCCTCTCTCATCCCTGTTTATGTCGTAGTCAAGCCAGTCCTGCAAACACAGGAAGAAAAATATCAATGACCATTAACAGTGAAGTAAGCACTAAAAAATGTCAGACCAGGTGCTGCTCAGCTCCATCCCCAAATCTTTCCCTGTAGCTTCAGCTTGCTTTTCAAAATGAAAAGGAAAAGTCAGGTTGTATGTCTCCGAATGCTATATACCCCAAGTACTTTCACATAGGGAGAAACAAATTGTAACCTAGAGCTGGCTGAGTGCATGTAAAGTATTCTATAGCAAAATGCATGTCTTTCAGTGTAAAGGAAGGCATAGATTTGTGCAACATATGAAAAACACCAGCCACAGGAATATTCCTACGGGCTTTAAGATGTATTTTTAAGCAATGATAACTTAGGAATTCAAAATAAGATTAATATCAAAAGCCAAGTCACACAAGACTCATATTTTAAACAGTTTTTTGTATGCCCTCTCACAATGTCAGTGGCCTAATTAAATTTGTCTTTAAATTCTTTCAGCCAAAAAAAAAAAATAAGTGATGGAATTGAACTGGCACGCCAGTGATTTAGAAGTAGTTTGTACCCAGTCAAGGGCAAGGCCCTCATTGTTAAAATCAGTACCAAATCAGAGGTTTTACATTGTTGTGAAGCCTAAAGAAGAGAGGAAAAAGCACCCCCTTTTCTGGAAACTCCATTCTACGAATTCTCATAGATTCTCATATCCTAAGAGTCCATCAAAATCTGTTCAATGAGTTCTTATCACTTGTATGAGCTGCCTTAGAATTGCTATATAAATTGTGTTGTCTGTCCCACAATAAAGGCAGTGACTCCTAAAGGGAGGGTAAAATCTACTCCTTATAAGACATATGATTAAATAGTGCCTCCAATCAATCAATAGGGAAATGCCTGATCAGTGTACTGCAGCCAAGTTTTAATCCATGTCTATTTGTTGATGTCAGGTGAACCTTCCGGGGAATAATAATGATATTTTATTTCTCTGTTAGAGAATTCTCTTCTATAAATTAAGGCTGAGGCTGCTCCCAACTTTTGTGCTTGGTCAAAAACATAGCTTAAGGGTGTGACCAGATGTGTAGGATGAACAGGCCTTGATTTGACATCTGCAAAATATTGAAACACAGTGTGACATTTACCATTTTTACATGACTCTAAATCCCAAACTGAATGGATTTGGAGAGTTCATAGCAGTAGGTGCAATGGCTTACCTGAATCAGAAAAATTGCGAGGATATTGCTCTTTTTATCTTCCTAATTTCCACTCATTAGAAACATAATAGAGGCTTGATTATGGCAAATCAACATTTCCAGATAGTGGTAAATAATATTGACTTCTGAAGACATATTTCTTCCCATGTCATCATAGGTGCTTATCGTAATATGTGCCATGTCTCCAGTGCTTAGGACTAAAGAGATTCAACTATTTTCTTCATCAAAGCATATGCCTTAAAATCCTAATTGATCACTGAAGGCAAGATTCAAACCTTAACAGGACTGAAATGGGGAATACAGGGACATCTGGACAACATGCTGGAAAATGGAGGGTTTAAAGGGTTTATAATTTTGTTTTGAAATATAGTGATCATCAGATGTCAGTGGGTCTTTGTGCGTACAGAATGCAGCATAGCAAGTGTGCATTACACAACTGATAGTGAAAAGATTTCTGTTCCCCAGAGACTGTCAGACTAGTCTATGGGTGCTGGCAAAACTGTAAAATAAGAGATGTATTCAGGTCTCTATCAGTTCAGATGCACTATAGAGCTATCTTTCACCAAGCACTTCCTCCAGCACTTAAACTTTCAGAGGTTGCCTGACCATGCACTGAATTATGATTCTGTTCTATTTTATTTTAAATGCAAGCTTCCTTTTGCAGCTTCTCTATTTTACCTATATTTGTGTGAGCTTCTATTTTTGACATGACCACACCAGATTCTTTTTAGCAAAGCTGTCTCTTTAGCTGCCTATTCTAGACATTAAATGTTCAATGATACTGCTAGAAGAACATATGTTCAGTTGTTGCAGTTTTATTGTGTTTCCTTACATAATTTTACAGCAGAAGATTGTCTTAGATTTGGTCTTTTAGTTTACTTTGGTAAAAGCTTGGCTACATGTTTTCATTTTGATTTTACTTCTTTTCATAAGTTAATTGACAGTATTCTCTTAGCTACATCTAGTGAAACTGATAAGCATGCATATTACCCAATGCAGCTCAGGTTATACAGGAGCCTCTTAGTGTCTTAATTATAGCAAGAGGGCTGTGGCCAGGACTGATTTATGGACTAGTGCATCATGTACTCCACCTAATGTAAATCACTGAATAAATGGTAGTCTGAAACAATGGTAATCTATAGAGGTTAAAAATTGACAGTACTTTCCCATGTTTTTTTCTCATTCCAACGAAACTCTTAGCCAGGAGGGAGCAGGCTATTTTTCGTTAATATGCCTTTTCTCATTTTAGGGAAAAAGAGAACCTTCTAAGAGCAGTACAAGGATAATCCTCATTACGACATTATTAACAAGGCATATTATTAGAACTGTTAAAGCCATTGCCCTTGATTATAAATGAGTAAATTGGTTAATGAGAACAGTAGCTAACTGGGGGTTTTATTGCCAAACAGGGAAATTATATGAAAGTTAAATACATCAGTGGTTCTTCTATACAATTAAAGATCTAGGAGGAAAGAAATTAAAGAGGAGAGCATGAGAAAGTAGCAGTCATAAAGTAGAAGTACATTTTGGAAAGTGTATTGCAAGAGTCTCTTAAATAAAACTGAATAAAAGTCAATGGTGCATACTTACTCTGTTGAAACTCATCTGAAAACTTCTTGCAAGACTATAGATGGAAAATAAACTCCAGCACTCTGATGAAATGTTGTGTAATCACAGGGCCATCTGGTAGGGATAAAATTTGCCCCCTGCATTTGTCTTAAGATCCAGGCCTCACATTTGTCCTTCCTTAGGCTTTTCCTTGCACGTTTTCATCCCTTGCAATAACTATGATTGTTTTGAGCAGCTCTTTTACAAGGCTTAGACTTTGTCTGGCTTTTGCAGGTTTAATTGTACTTCCTTTCCCAGTTAGCTCTGCCTGCCTGCCAAAAACTTCTTGTGAGGGAAAACAATGCACATATGCAAGACACAAGTGCTTGGGTCTAAATCTGGTCCCAGATTAGATAACCCCCCAGGAACACATTGCTGAATTAGGCTCAAGTTTGAAGCAGCATTTCTTCTATAAAACCTTATTTGAAAAACACCTCATTTTGTTTAGGGAGCTTTTTATCCAAGTTGAAGCCAAATGTGTGTGAAGTATATGCTTATTTATGCTTCTGCAATGCACTTCAAGGAGATTCTGCAAAGCCCTTGCGAATGCTGTACCCCTGAACAGGGCTTTGTGTAGTCTGTGCTGCCTCTTGTTTCCAGTTTTGGATCCTAAGTATTCAATCCCCAGTACATCCAAGGTACTGAGTTGAATGTGTTGAAGGATGTCAAAGGCAAAAAGAAGTTCATCTATAAATACATAAGTGGCAAAAGGAAGACTAGGAAAAATGTTCTGCTGCTGAATGAGACAGGGCCCTTGTGACAAAGGATTAGGAAACAGGATGAAGTATGGAATGCTTTCTTCACCTCAGTCTTTGCTAGTAAAAGCAACCTTCAGAAACCTGTGCCTTGGGTACTTTGTCAGCCAGCTTCCTCCAGCTTGCATGCAGGCAGGGTTAACCCTGGAGATGAAGGGATAGGAGGATACAGCACTGGCTGCAGGCTCTGCACTTGTATTAGTCCCCATTTAAAGAAAGAAATGCACAATTCAAGGCCTTCCAGAACTACATTTGCAAATGTCTTGTTAGTAGCCTGTGGAATATTTAAGAGTGTAAGGTGTATGGCTGGAGTTAAACCAAAAGTATTAGGTGTGGCTCAGAGTTGGCCTCTTGAGAGCACAGTCTCTATTAACTGCAATTATCAGTTGTCTATGGGGTGAACAGCCTGGGGCACAGGCTGTAATTTATAGTGGCATGTGCAATGGACTGCTTGTTTTCCAAATGAAATTGTTACAAAAACACAGATGGAGTGATTACATCCCACACACTCTAATTCTTCTTGGAAGTCCTAATGAAGTATTTTCTCTTCCAGCTTTTCCCTTTATTAAAAAAAAACCCAAACAAAAAAAACCAAACAAATCTAGCCAAAGGAGGATCAGCAGCATGGTTTTCTCCTCGCTCTTT
>JANHGB010008946.1:0-14429 GCA_026283785.1 Coracopsis vasa
TTAGTATGCATTCCCAAATTAGAAAGTAAGCAAATTATCTATTTATCTTCTTGTGCTTAGTTTATGCACACATTTATTAAGTTGCTCAAATGAGGAACAGCAACTGGTTTCATTATTACATATCATCTGCCTAATTTCTGCAAATGTAAAATTAGTATGCATTCCCAAATTAGAAAGTAAGCAAATTATCTATTTATCTTCTTGTGCTTAGTTTATGCACACATTTATCATACTGAAACCAGTTACTTTGTCAACTAAAAAAAAGGTCATTAATCTGAAAGAAAACATTTCATAATGATCCATGGATCTATGATCGCATCATATGGATCTAAGATGGTGTATTCCTTGTGGACACTGGAGAGTGTAAAAAAACCTTTTGCAATACTCATCACGTACTCTTCAGATTAAAATCTGAGCTCAATTTCTGCGAAATTTAAATACATAAAATATTACCTTGCTCATTGTCTTGGTATTGTTAGTACACATCCAGAAAAGCCAAACATGTCAAAATCTAGAAACTAGATTTGGTCTATATGGGGTCTACTATATCTAGTACTCCACTTATATATAATTCAAAGTTTTTCCTGAGTCTCTAGTACGTAGCAATTTGGTGATCACCAAGTACTCTCTCAAATCACTCTCTCCTCCCCTCCCCGATATTTTTGTAACAAATATTACACACTGAATACTGTCTGGCAAAACAGATACTTACCTGAAGTAAAATTGATTGTCTTATTGATCAAGTTGAGTATTAACCATCTTGTTAACTGAGAAAGGTGTTATACTGCCCATGTGTGAATGAGAACTCAAGGTCACAGCAGTCCAGTCTAAACAATGTTATTTGACAGAGAACCTTGGGCAAGATTTACAATATATATCCCTGCTTTATAAGTGGGACATTTGTTATATTCTTCCACATGCTCTAAGGAATAATGGTTTTTAGCATTAGCTATTGAGATTGTTCTGAGCATCTGTTTTTCTGTAGACAATGCTACTTGAGGCAGGGCTCTAACAAGATGTTGACTTCTTATTGCCTCCAAATGCCCCTCATTTCATTCTTCCTTCCTTGCATAATCACACTGCCTTTGGAAAACATTCTTTCAGAGGATCTTCTGACTTCTTCCTGAATGAAAGGAGCTGAAAACATAACTGCTGCAGCCACAGGACTGATTTTTATTTGTTCTCATTCAGCAAAAAAAGGCTCATAATTTCTTGGTATGCAGAAATCATTACACCTCTGTGCCATTGTGGTAGCTTTTGGGAAATACCATCCACAGAGTAGTGCAAAGCAGGGTTAAGAGCTTGGAAGTACAAATGGAGCTTTGGACTTTTTTTTAAGAATTTCTTTTTAAGTAAAGACTATTGTAAACCATCATTAGATAAAAAAGTATCCTCAACAGGTAGAAAAATACTTGGTAAGAAGATCTCTTGTCAGCCTGCCCATCCACCCTACCCTTCCTATTAGACTTTTCCAGAAGGCAAAAGTCAAGTATGTGATATGCTGGGAAGATATCTACAGAGATTTTGTGCATACAGCATTATGAGTTCAGCAGTCCTTAAATATTAAGATTAGTTGGAAATACTAATGTTGCCTCTCAGCTCCCTTCTGCCTCTTCAGTGGCAAGAACCAGCCAGACTATCCTTCTCCGGCAGCAGTTCTCAAACAGAGGTTGAGCTCCTGCAGGCATCCTACAGCAATTCACAGACTATTCTTGGGTACTCAGGAAGTGAAGTACTTGTATCATCTTTGTCTCTGCTCTAAGTAGTTAACAACAACTGCTGTTGTTAAAAAACAAAAGGTCCCACCAGCAACCATTTGCCTAAGGGGTAGATAGACATCTGTGTAATTACATCTGTGTAACTTGTAAGAAACTTATTTTCAAGAGCACCGTGAATAACTGTCTTGCTCATACTTACTGTCCCTTCCAGTTCCGGGTACAACTTCATGGTAAGGGAATGCACACTTTGAAGTGAGGCTATTTTTCAATAGAGGTCAAAGGAAGACATGGAAAAGATGGATGGATGCTAATATTTTCAGTATTCCTGTCTGAGCCGTTTGTCTTGTGAAGAATCAGTTACCTTTCATTACAGCTATATCTTCGACTTGACTGCGCAGCTTATCTTTGCTCTTGACTTAGGTGTATTATTTTAAGACCAGTGCATACAGCACAAATATACTTAAAGACAGTGGGGTGAGTGGGCATATTAAGGGAAACACATTTGCCAGCCGAATATAGTCAAATATGGAAAAGCAGAAGGGAAATGTGCTTGGCCATGCTAAAACTTAGCTTCAGTACAAGAGTTTAGGAGTGAGTTCAGCTGGAGAATGTAGCTCAGCTTCTCTAAGCTGAAATAAACTTGGCTACAGACTTACAGAACTGTTTTGCTTATAGTCACCCACATACCTCACGTGATCTAGGTAAAGTGGAGTAGCTGGCACATCCACTCAAAAATTTAGACAGTCAAACTGAAGGATCAAGGCAGCTCTCACATTTTTTTAGCTCAGAAGAAAACTGTAACAGCCTGTGATGTCTTGAAGCATCAGAAATAAAAAAAGATATATGAATGGAAATTTATCTTGCAGTGCCTTCATTATTAACTGCTACCCCCCTCTTACATGTTTCTGCCACTGGGATATGTTCAGCAAGATGATATGAAGACAAAATGACAAAGGTTTTAACCAGTGTCTGTTGTCTATAACTGCCTTAAGAAACTTGTTAAAAAAAAAAAAATTCTACTTGCTTTATAAATCCCACAAACTGTTATCCAGAAAAAATAAAATAGATTAATTTAGTCACCAGAAACTTTTTATCATAATTCTTTGATTAATCTTGAATATACATATAATGGGGGCTGGGGAGAGTTCAACATGCACTTGCAGCTCTGTAACCATTGAAGATATTGCTCATTCAGAACAATAATGATGTATGGGGCCAGATATTTGGTTATGACCATGCTTGGATTAAAGGCTGCTCTGTAGGTAAGTTTTGAAACTCACCACTAAGCCTTTTTAACCTTGTTCTCCTCTGTGGCAGAAGTTCTCCCTACACTCAGATCAAGAAACATAGGAGCTGATTTAATGTACGCCAGGCTGTGAAGGATGCAGAACTGGTTAAAAGCACAGACTAAGATCAAAGTGCTGCTGTTTCAGCCATACACCCTGTTTTTCATCTCCATTCTATTTCCCCTGTCAGCAGTAGAAACACCAAAAGTATTAAGAACTTCTATTCCACTAGATCACTCCTACTCTTAGATCATTCTTATATTATTTCTTCTCCTGAATTATTTTGCCTTTAAACCAAATGGCACTGATAGTTCAGAGCAAAGCAAATGTATTGGAAAATTTGGTGTGTTCTATTTCTTACTTTTATTTGACTGCGTAGCTTTTATTTTTATCCCAGTTTCTAAAGGGATGTGTTAAACCATTCCAATTCTTCACATGTATTAGTCATACAGCAAAAAGAATGTGAAATGTGCATGACAAAAGATACTGCATTAGATGACAAGTGCCATACTAGAAAACTTTCCTTCTGCTTGTTTTTATATGATGCATTGAAATAGATATAATCATATACAATTAGATGGGACTGAATAAAAAATAAAACCTTTGCAGTGTGCCAGTCAGAGTGCCTTTTGTGTGAACAAATTTTTTGTACCTTTTACTGACCTAATGTTAAAGTTCATGACCTTATGTAGATAAATGGATAATACACTGATTTTTCCAATACACTTTTTATATGAAATATACATATATATATATATAGTTTTGGTGAAATTTGAGAGGAATGAGATGGCAGAAAATATCTGAAATACCTTCTTTACAAAACTAAGATTTGGCCTCAGAATTCTCAGTTTCTTCCAAACTACACTGAGAGTATGGCTGTATGCTGAGAGTTTCTTAGAACTCTGACAGATGTTTGCCAATGGATTTAATGGCTACACGACAAAACATCATACACACTTCTTATGTATTCTACCAGAATTTAGTGGCATATAGCAGGAGAGATAGAAGGAAACATGCTTTGTTACCTGACTCACTGAAGTTCACAGATCAACATATTAATTCAAGTAGTGAAAGGCAGTGAATTTATGGTAAAAAACAATCCTATGAAGAAAGGCTGAGGAGGGATGGGCATGCATTTGTTCTAGTATAAGCAGCATGAGCAGAGAGGCAGAGCACAGAGCCAAAAGTACTAATATAATAAACTAATGTACTAAATCTAGTGGAGCCTTTAGCTTCAGGATACAGTTTGCTTCTCAGGAACAGATAACCTTTCACAGAAGATATGAAGGCCAACAAACACACTGATTTTTCTTTTTTCTGTGTGGGTTTTTTTTGTTGTATTTTTTGTTTGTTTGTTTGGGGTTTTTTTGGAGTTTGATTTTTTTTTGGGTTTTTTTGGGGTTTGATTTTGTTTTTGTTGTTTTGGTTTTTTTAATAGAGATTTTTTATAGAGAATAGTTTTCCTGGGCTACAAGCAACTTGCTTTGTCTCGAAGGTTCAAAACACACACAAAAAAAGAAGCTGAGCAGCTCTTCATCATTGTGTCATCCAATCCTCAGCAGATACAAGAGGGTAATATCCAACCAAGAACCATCACCTTTAAACTTTCCTTGGTCCATTTCCACAGCACCATAATTTGATTGTCTTCAGCAGAGATATTTATGATTTTACAGGTAGAAATGAGAGAAGAACCATATTTGATGATAATTTGCTAAGATAATGATGAACTAAAAGCAGAATAAGCAGTATAATATTATATATTGCTTGTTTTTCACACCTATGTGTGGCATTCAGCAATGAGTATCATGAGTAATAACTATGAAGGCACTGTAAAAATCAATAAGAATGTGATTCAGAATGCCCTGGGATTCCCATGTAATAGGAACATTTTTATTTAATCCAGCAAGATGGATTAAATAGACACTAAAGGTGAGTTTCAAGCTTTCTCTTGTCAGAACAGATTTCTGTCCTCCCCTTTGCAGCTCCTTCCTACCATATATGCCTATTTGCCTTCTGTAAGTGAAGGCACCCTTCTTTCCCCAGTGAACTAATTAAGGTATCAATAAGGAGCAGTATTCCCTCCCTCTGTCCCTCCAGTGAATAATTTCTGACTATCAGCTCACCCACCATGTATCAGATGAGCAGCAGTGAGGAAGATGGGAGGACTCTGTGGCTGAGGATAGGAAATGAAGAAACAGTGTTGTCATTTTTTTGGTAGGCAACAGCTATTAGGTTTACTAATCTCTGATGTGAAATCAAAGACTAAAGCTTTGGGATGGATTTTGGAAAAATGAGCAAAGTAGAACTTGATACAACAGAATGGTACTAAGCACTCTGGTCACAGGACAGCCAGAAATAGAGAGAGTTAAGCTTTAAGGAGCACCTATTTGACTCAGTGTTTGGGACAGAAAGGAAATAAATCCTGTAGGCTCCTATTCAGATCCCAAATATTTTTGTTTAAAATAAAAAAAAAGCATGTTCTGTTTTGTTTTATTTTTTTAAAAAAGGGACAACAAGCATTAGCCCATTTGGCTTTAGCTTTTGGGCTTTGTACAAACTGCAAAATCTATTGACCACAAGAGTTTAAAATATAAAAACCTATTTTAGAGAAAATATGAAAGCTTAGTTTAAACATAAATCTTGATATGTCCTAGTTATTAATTTATTTTAGAATCTCCAAAACAATATTAGCTATTTGGCTGAAAGATACTTCATAATCTTCAGGATCCTGAGTCATAATCATAAGAAAATATAAGTGCTGTAACACTCTTAGAACACCAATATTAAACTACAAATATGAATTTCAGATTAAAGTATTGCATCAGCTGTGATCTATGCAGTGTTACCGCTTGATAAATTTTTATTCATGATACACAGAAACTAAATTGGCAATTTGTGTCCTGGTAGAGACCTGACAGTTTTGAAAGTTTTTTCAGCTGTGAAGCAAAACAATTAATATAGCACTGTAAATGCAACATGATTAATCATGGCCAGAACTCTGCAGCTGCCATGCAGGGAAGCCAGCCAAGGAAGCCCAACAGCACTACTTGGGTGACCTGACCTAGTGTGATGAATGAGAGGACTCCATTTGGTGAAAGAAGGGGATCCTAACCCTAAAGGAATTCCAAGGTACATGTATTTGACAGCCAAGAAGATTGTGTCACTGGATACCTGCAGAATTGCATAGGGAAAAGTGTCATATTAACTATTTTGTGATGAAGAATAATGACTGATTTATGCTTGTAAAGCAGATAAATAACAGAATGAAAATAATGACTACTTTTTCTCATGCTGCCAGTGGTGTTTCTCTGACAGTCCTATATTTCTTCTGAGAAATTCAATTTTAATACTATATCACAGATAAAGATTCCGACATACCACACACATTAGCTGAAATTCTATTCCATTGCTCATCCTCCTCTGCCTGTCTACAAAACCTACATATTTTCAGTATTCCTCATTTTTCTTGAGTTCAATTGCACTGTACAAATGCTGATCAAATCATGCTCTGTCATTCCACAATAAGATCAACAAATTGAACTGCCCTTTTTCAGAGGGCATACAATGCTGATTTCACAGATGTGTATCGTTAGGCAACCAGACACACAAAAATCTGCATTTGGGGTTAAAGCCTGCACAATCTTTATTTTCTTTACTTCTCTCCCATATGTGATCATTTGTGTCTCAGGATGCTACAGCTCCTTTTTATCTCATACAGCTCTTTTTTATCTCATCATCCTCAAATGCAAAGCAAGCTGCCAAAAACTTCCATGTTCTGCAGCTTCACAGCTGTGATACATATGCTTGAGTGGCAATGACAGGAGAACATCGTATTAAGTGAAGCTCAATATAAGCTCTAGGCCACCTCCAACTAAGGGACTGCAAAAATGATGATCAACTAATCTGATCTTTAAGAGTCTTTAGAGACAGAGGGAATTATTCCAAATAGTCCTCAATGCAATTAGAGAAGGAAGGGAAAAGCAGAGAAAAGGCTACTGCAGTAAACGTCATTCTAAAAAAAAGGGCAGACAGAAGAGAAAGAAGAATGGTTGTATTGGGAATAGAAAGGGAACATTTACTGGTTTGATATGAACACTGAACAAATAAACAAGGAGAAAAGATAACAAGGAGAAAAGTGCCATGGGTAAGAAAGTACTAGAAGGAAGACACTGCTGCAAAACATATTAGGTACATAGTGACCTGTATTATGTTTGAACAATATGCTAAACAAACTGAAGTTTTTAATTATATTATATATTTAATTATATACTCTAAATATAAAAGAAATATGGATTAGCTTTCAAAATCATTGGCAATGTTTAGCAAACCTCAGGCTCACATCTGAATGGCATTATGTCCTGATGAGCTCATGGCTGTGTCTTTACAGCTAGCCAAAGCAAGCAGTACAATTTTTGCTTCTCAATGTGTCTATTATTCCCCACAGTGAAGAAACATAGAACCTAATGTAGGAAGAAAAATAGTGTGTAAACAACTACAATTTTCTTGCAATCATTGTTTTTACTTTTTTTTTTAAAAACATATATACATAAATGTCTTCAGCTATTGAGGTCCAAAGATAGAAAATAAAAGGAATTATTTTATCCAAACATGTAGTTTAAAACATTATTATGTATTTCTGTAAATAAACTTGCTAAAAGACTGAAATAGCTTTGTGAGGATTTCCTGATAGGCCAAAAGGGCATAATACTTGTTCTTTAGTGAATAGCAGCAATTTCTTTATTTTCTTATTTTTTCGGAATTCTTAATCTTTACCAATACATAAAAATAGATAAAGGACAACAGACATACACAGGCTGTACCTTTACAAATTCCAAATTGCTTATTGTCATACACATTTTCATCAGGGTTAAATCCAGCCGCCATTCCTCCAGACTGATTAAAGAATGAGAATATTTAGACAACCGAAGTCATGGAAAATCCAATGCTGGAGCTAACTGAGCATGTATAGTGAATTGGAGACTTCATCAGCTCAATGAAAACCCTTAAAGCAGAAGCATCTTGTAGCATGCCTCTAATTATCTACTTTGCCTACCTATTTTGCCTATCACTGGTGACAGGCTCTAATTCTGTTTCCTGGTTTTCTTTCCAAATACCTAAGAGAAAAGATACTCTTCTGCTGATACAATGTCTCATTCTCTAATTTATGGAATTAATTAGCATTCTTATTTGTGTTTTTAATTATTTTCTGTGCTGTATTAATATAAGCTCTCCTGAGATAAATTGTTATTTTTTGTCCACATTTTAAACCCCTGTTGGATGCCCTTTTATTATTTTGCAGTCTTCCCTTGGGTACATAACTTCTCTCAATTTATTAGCATCTGCAAATTCTGTTAATGAGCTGTTTGCTTCCACCTCCAGATCACTAATGAAGATTAATTAAAGCTAGGTTCTGCACTAACCCTTTGCATCCTGATTCTCCAGGATATCACACCACTGATTCAAAGGAAGTGACACCAACTTGAAAATGGGGGACCTGTGGAGATTCAGACCCTGTGGTTTGAATGTGACTATGCCACTGATTTTTGGCTCTGGATGCCTGTAAAATTTTTTTTAGTAATTTCATAATCTATAGGCTAAGAATAATGCTGAATGAATGTTCCTCTACATCAGAGATAGCTGAATAATAAGTTATAGCACATTGGCTCTCAAGTGAAGCTATTTCAATGGTAGATTGAGAAATCTCTCCTGATTCTAAGTTGATAACATACTGAAACTTGCAAAGAATCAGGAAGTGCACCAAAATAATAAAGTTGGTGTTAATAAAGATTATAGTATCTAATATCAAATTTATCTTTCAAAACTTAAGGTTAACAATCCAAGGAAGAATTACCTGAAACACCAATAATAATTTGAAGGGCACAATCTGTTAAATAATGTGTTGAAGTAACCTACAGTAACATAAGAAGAAGACTTCAGAATAGTACCCTTGAAATACAGAAGAAAACAGAAAGAAACCATCTTTAATGCAAAGAAATGGAAACATGCAAACTAATATCAGGGAGTCTTAGAAATTAAAAGCAAAACGAAAGCATTCTGCTACAAAACATGCTTACCTTGAAACACTAAGGAAACTCTACGATTTTCTCAAAACTCCTCTATAAGATGGGGTCATGTGTCACATGACGAAATCCTCTTTCCTGTAAATGTCTGTTCTCATGGTTTTATCTCCTCTGAAAAATGCAAATTATATGCACATTTCTGCAAAAAAAGGCTTTTTGACCTTGTGGGGTACATATCAAATCTTCATACAATCAGTAGTCCCAAAACTCATACCACATACATTGTGGGTCTTTGGACAAAGAATGTTCACAGGTGACAGATGGCAAAGGTGTTCAAGGAGGTCCACTGCTGAAATGTGTAAAATGTGCATGTTGCATATTAGAGGCCTCTACGGCTTACTTATCTCACATACCTGGGAGATTAGGTCAACCTCAAAGGATGTATGCCAGCAGAGACATTGTATCCTGCCTCCAGTTTTCATATCAGAGTCCACTTGTACTTACAAAATTCTTCAGTCATTTAAAAGGCACAGCTCAAGCTTCCTACCTCCCCTACTTTTCTAGACATCATCACAGGGCTGTTGGATTGGGGTGGTTGCAAACTAGCAATGGAAATCTATCACAATGACTCAAAAGCACAGCATATGATTTTAAACTATGGCTCAAGAGGCACTAAAAATATTCAGCTATGAGATACAGAATCTCACTTAAAACTCACCCCACTGAAGAATGAATTCCTTAAAATGCAATTTACTGTGCCATGTACAGCCATTACCTCCCTTAATAGCAGTGTAGGCAATACAGTTTTGTCAACAATGAATGACACAGAATTATTAATTTATTTATGTACTTGCTTTTTAGTACTCTGTTGCTTGAGATTTCTATTTTAAATATTTCTGTGATGGAATGTATGACTGGAAGAAAAAAAACATCAAAAAATAAACCTGTGCAAAGTCATGTTAATACTTTAAAATTTAAAACGAAGGAATAGTGAAGAGCCTGGCTGGTATGTGCCCTGCTGAGAAGCACCTGAAGGTTATGATAGACACCAGGCAGCATATGAGCCAGATGTTTTCTCATTGTGAATAAGATACTATGAATAAGTTCCCACTGGTATGAATTGCTGCATTTATGCCTGGGCCCCCTAGTTCAAGAATGATTTTAAGAAACTGAAGAGCATCCAGCAGCATGCCAATAGATGGCCAAAAGCCTAAAGCACAGAACCTATGAAGAGACGCTAAGAGAGCTGTGCTTGTTTATTCCAGTTAAGAGGAGGCTAAGGGCAGCCTAGTAGCAGCCTACAGCTTTTTGAAAGGTGATTAAAAGATGGCAGATTGTTCCTCGTTATTACTACATCCTCTGAATATTTTCCCTGCAAAATCACCTTCGAGTTGTAAATCATGGTATGATGCACAGGAAAAAGTATTAGAGTTTTCTAACCTGCTTCCTCAGTAATGCATGGCTGTTACATATTCCCTGCTCTGGTAATGCATTCTCCAGAGAAGCCAAAATTGGAATCATGGTGGCCTCTGTAGAAGTTTTTAATATTTTACTTGTTTCTTTGAGAAAGTTGCATTTACAGTGACCAGATGCCCAGTTTTCTAGTCTGAGATTAGAATCCTTAAAGGACAATGTCTTTTCTCCGTTCTACATGGTGAGTAGGTTTGTCTCTAGTTAATGAAGAGGCAAGAGGAAATTTAAAGGCATAACCATGAACTGTGGATAACTGGCACAATATATGAAAAACTGCTTTGAACTAAGAGCAAATTTAAACTCTATTCTAAAATCCTTACATTATCCAGTTTCCCACAGAAAGAAATTCTGAAGGGTTTCAAAGCAAATTTGAAACTTCCGTTGCCCCTAGAAAGATAGAGGGCTCAGAGAGTTTAAATAACTCAGTTATTTAAGTCATAGCATGATTTTAACAATTTAAAGGCTGTTACTTCAATTGTATTAATGCTTTCTGAGCTGTCTAATAACTCAATGCTTTGCAGGCAGAAATATGTCAATATGTTGGTGGCACCCTTTTTTAAAGCAAGATATTAATAAATGTATTATGAATTATCCAGAAGAAATAATTTAGGCTAAGATCTTTCAGAAATTTTGGCATTTCTTCCTCTCGGCTGTTAGAAGTCAACAGGAGCTTTGCCATTAATTTTTATGGGAGATAAGCATCACACCAAGGCTAGATACTTTTGAAAATGTATCCCTGTGATACTGGAATATAGTTTAGTCAAGGAAGGGAATTAATGAGAGACTAATTGGAAAAGACTGGAGAGAAAAAACAGTTCAAAGTGCACATTGGAAAAAATTCTGCTGAAAAGAGAATTCCAGCAGACCCTCTCTTTCTATAAAACTGAACACTACCACTGTCATCAAACTGACAAATGACATTCACTGGTGAAGCTAAAATGAAGACTACTGTGTTAACATCATAGACATAATTTGTAGTGTAATTTAAGCGTCAGACTTTTTTTCTTTTTTTTGAGTAAATGCAATTTTTTAAAGTGAATGCAAACACATCAAAGGAAAATGATTACAAATGGAGCCAGGAGGAGGATCAAAGTATTAGAAAATGTGCCTTGTATTCAAAGACTCAAAATCTGTTTACAGAATCAAAGAAAAATTTATGGAGAGATTTGATCACAACGAATCTTAAGGGACTGAAAAATTTCTTAAAGAAAAGCTCTTCAACATTTCATCCAAAAATAGAACAAAAGTTACTGCTTGAGAAATTAAAACTGAAAATATCTTAAGAATTTTAAATAGTAAAAATTATTACCCATTGGAACAGACTATTAGGAGTATTGTGAGTTCTCTGTCTATTAAAATGTTTCACTTTTAGAAATCATCCACTAGTTCAAACAGTAATTAATTCAGGAGGGCCAGGGGACTGTGTCGTGAAGGAGGGTTGACTACATGATCAGAGTGTTTTCTGGCCGAATAATTAAAAATTGCTCGATATAACACAGATGAAAAGAAGTGTTCCAAAGACATTTATTTGTGAATGTGGTACAGAACCATTTTCTCAATAACAAAAATGTTATGTGTTGGCTTCTTTCTCTAGTTAGGATGATATGAGAATTATTGCTTGATAACCTTAACCAAATTTTATCAAACTACCTTTGATAAGTTGGACACTATTGTTCCAAAATTCTCCTTTTCCATAAAACTTCACATACAGCTCCATTAAAACTGCAGGAATGTGAACTATTTTTTAAAGTCCTACAAGCTTTGAAACTTTAGCTGGTGATTAAATGTAATTTCAGAAATCCTCTTCCAAGAACACAAATGCACTAAATTAAATATACCATTTTTTGTTTTAAATTAATGTAGCAAAATTACTCTACAGGTTTTCCAAATAAAACAGCTGATTCAAATATATGAAGTTCAAAAGATTTTCTCCTAGAGGAACTCTTTCTCTGCAGTTCAGTTATTTAAGAAAAAGCTTAGTGCAGCTCTCATTTCAAGATCACATCTTACAAAGGTCCAAAAGAGCAGAGAGTAGACTTTGCAATATATGTATTCTCTTAGGTGACCTGACATGTAACTATTGCTACTTTTTATTTTATCAAGTTGCTTTTTCAATCAAAACTTATTACAGAGGCTGACAAGAATGATGGATTTATTGATCTCAGAAGATGAGAAACAACGCTAAGTTTTAGGAGGGAGGGGAAAATATTAGAACGATGTAAATTCTATTAAATTTCAAGATTCCTTAAAAATATAATAAAAAATAGAAATTTATTTATTTGCTTTATTCACAGTTCTCCATTTTTTCTGTCCATTTTCATCTGTAATTTAATAAGCATAATTCTTAGAATCTCGTATAAAGAGAGACAGTTACATACAATGTAGATCAAATAACGGATTGGATTGTGTCTCACTGCATTGGCAATAAGTATAATATTGTAAGAATAAATTGTCCCTGCTTGGCAAGCTCTCATGGAAGGGTTTTTTATCCTGCTCCTTGTTTTCAAAGGTTAACTACCTGGGTCTAATATTATCAAAAGTAATCTAAATAGTTTTGTTTTAAGGACTTGTAAAAAGTAATATTAACCTTTCTTGTCAGATTTCAGACTTATTTCCATTTGCTACATTTTCCATAATCGTAGAATCACAGAATGATTAGGGCTGGAAAGGACCTTAAGATCAACTAGTTCCAACCTCCCAGCCATGGTCAATGACACCTCACCCTAGACCGTATCACCTAAGGCTCTGTCCAGCCCGGCCTTGAATGCTGCCAGGAATGGAGCATTTACCACTTCCCTGGGCAACCTGTTCCGGTGCCTCACCAGCTTCACAGTAAAGAATTTCTTCCTTATATCTAACCTGAACTTCCCCTGTTTTAGCTTGAACCCATTCACCCTTGTCCTATTGCTACAATCCCTGATGAAAAGTCCCTCTTCAGTATCCTTGTAGGCCTCCTTCAGATACTGGAAGGCTGCTATGAGGTCTCCACGCAACCTTCTCTTCTCCAGGCTGAACAGCCTCAACTTTCTCAGCCTGTCTTCATACGGGAGGTGCTCCAGTCCCGCCCCTGATAATCCTTGTGGTCCTCCTCTGGACTTGCTCCAACAGCTCCATGTCCTTCTTATACTGGGGACACCAGAGCTGCACACAGTACTTCGTGTGGGGTCTCATGAGAGTAGAGTAGAGGGGCAGAATCACATCTTTTGACATGTTGATAATGCTACTTTTGATGCACCCCAGTATACGGTTGGTTTATGGGCTGTGAGTGCACACTAAAGCCAGTTCATGTTCATTTTCTCATCACCCAACACCCCCAAGTCCTTCTCCGCAGGGCTGCTCTGAATCACTTCTCTACCCAACCTGTAGAGAGCCTGGGACAGCCCTGACCCAGGTGTAGGACCTTGCACTTCGCTTTGTTGAACTTCATGAAGTTGGCATTGGCACACCTCTCAAGTGTGTCAAGGTCCCCCTGGATGGCATTCCTTCCCTTCAGCATACCAATCTAACCACACAGCTTGGTGTCATTGGCAAATATGCCGAGGGCTCACCCAATGCCACTGTCCATGTTGCCAAGAAAGATATTGAACAGGATCCATTCCAATGCCAATCCCTGAGGGACACCACTCCTTACCTGGCTCTAGTTGGACATTGAACCATTGTCTGCAACTCTTTGCATGTGGCCATTCAGCCATTTCCTTGCCCAATGAGTAACCCATCAATCAAATTTATGTCTCTTGAGTTTACATACAAGGATGTCATGCTGGACAGTGTTGAACGCTTTGCACAAGTCTAGGTAAGAAACTTCAACTGCCCTGCCCCATCAGTTCCATAGCTCCATCATAGAAGGCCACCAAATCGGTCAGGCAGGATTTCCCCTTAGTGAAGCCATGCTGGCTGTCACCAAGCACCTTGTTGTTTTTCATGTGCCTTAG
>JANHGB010008946.1:14629-37767 GCA_026283785.1 Coracopsis vasa
AGTCCAGGTAGATGACATCAACTGCTCTACCCCTGTCCATCAGTTCCGTAGCCCCATCATAGAAGGCCACCAAACTGATCAGGCAGGATTTCTCCTTAGTGAAGCCATGCTGGCTGTCACCAAGCACCGTGTTGTTTTTTATGTGCCTTAGCATGCCTTCCAGGAGAATCTGCTCCAAGATTTTACCAGATGAAGAGGTGAGACTGACTGGTATATAATTTCCTGGGTCTTTTATTTTCTCCTTCTTGAAAATGGGGGTTATATTTCCCTTTTTACAGTCGTCAAATAAAAATAAGTACTAAGTGAATTTTGAATACAGACAGTTCTTGTATTCATATTTTCTAACAAACAGGCCCTGAAAAAAGTGATTTTCTTGAAAGATTATTGAAAATTCTCTTAGCCTACACACTTAGCTTGGTAATATCAAAGTACTAGCATTACATGAAATGATATTTAAAACAAGGAATGGTAACAATTCTCACTCAGCATGCTGTATATGAATTTATTCTGCCACCTGAGTTTTATATGATCTGATTGAGAAGGAGGTTTCTAAATATGAGAGTAGTGGCTTTTAACACTAATTTTCTACTCAGGCTAATGACTCAAGGTCTGACAAAAAACATATTTAGAAGGGATGATGTTGCCTGCAAGAACATTTCAAAGCTGCTTTCAACTCTGATTCTGTGATGTTATGGCACTCTGTCCATAGTGGACATGAGAATTATTTGTTTTCTTCCCCTTTTCAGCTTGTCTGACAACTCAAGGATTCAGACAAGGCCCTTGCTGTGATCTTTGATCCTTTTCTTTGCTCTCCTTGTTAGTCAAAATCTTTTTTAACTGTTATGTTCAAGATAGGACAAGTACTGGCCTGGCCAGCAGTATGTATTTTGAAAGGGCCACTTCATTTGTCTTGCAGTTACATTATTTATACCCACTGGTATTATTTGCCTCAGCAGTGCTGCATCAGCTGTTCACATTCTGGTAAAAATTGTATGTCCTTTTCCTCATAACTGTAATTTAAACCATTCCACTACTATGAGAGACAGCTGTTTTTTTCTACCCGTCAAAATCCGCATTTGTCCTTGTTGAACAGTACCTGTCTTTCCGAGGATTATTTCTCCAATGTTAGGTTCACACCGAATCCTAGCTCTGTACTCAAATGTGCCTGTAGTCACTCCCCCTGGTGAAGCCTGCACAAACAGTGCAGATAGATATGGTGGATAGTTTAACTCTGAGAAACTCAAGTTTCTGTGTTTGGAATGGAAACACAAAACAAACCTTCTCTTGACTACTGTATGCTGGATTTACATGTGTAAAGGTCTACCAGTTCCAGTCACTGTACTACAGTAGCTTCACTCTTTACATACTCTCTTCAATTGCGAGTAGATCAGCCTAAGTGTACTATGATGCTTCAGAAACCAGGCTATACATGGCTGGAGAAGATGCAGTAAATGAAAGTAGGCATCCAACAAAGAGAGGATATATTGTCATTCTTTCTCACTCCAGATTTGTACCAAAATGTACTGAAAAATTTTGAAAACACAGTTTTGGTGCTCTCTAATTGCCATACTTAATGTCACCTGATCCATTCCCTTCCCATTACAAGAAACCATGACATACACTATATCCTATGCATAACTTGAAGTTCTATGTAAAATTATTTACCTGTTATTTCCCTCTAATCATACAGAAGGCCTTTCTTCAAAATCTTTTAACTTCCTAGTTAAAATAGCTATTTTGATTCTGAGCTTACTTTTACCTCCAATGAAGATAGGCTTTGCTCCCTGTACATGCCTGTGGCATTGGCAGGTAGCAATGGAATCCATCCCAATCTTCATTCTTCTAGACTTAACATGCTTTCATTTTTTAATTCTCTTCTTATAAGAAAATTCACCTGATTATCTTAATGACCCCTTTCTGGATTCATTGAGGTTTTGATTTATATATGTTATGTAGCATCCACTGCCCACAGAATTCCAGATGAGTTATCAATATTACAGTGCTATATTTTACTATGCATCCTTGAAATGCTTAAGATATTATTCATGAGTTTTTTACACCCACAACCTGTTATTGGCTCACAATAATCTTACAATCAATTAATATTCCCAAATATTCATTCTGGTTGTCAGTTCATGAGAATATTCCTTATTTTTACATATTTTCTATGTCTAGAACATTAATAATTGATAAGTAACTAGTATGAAAATTTTCCCTTTGGAATATTATTTCATTATTTAAAAAGAAACTATATAATTTTTATGAAGTTAAATCTTACTGAAACTGAAATTGAAATCATAGTCTTACTGACATAAAACATATCCAGAAATTAAAAACCTGTCTTATGCCAGATTTCTTATATGGATTTGCTTCTCTGTTTTTCTCTCTGTTTGCAATAGTTCATACGAATTTGAATGTTCTTAATGACTCATTTGGTGTAATTATTTCTTTACAAAAACAACATCACTGTGGGTTTTTTTCCAGCTGTTTATAGAGTGGCCCTATCCTGTCATTTTGTGATGTATTTATTCACTCTTCTTTGAAGAGCTATGGTGTTTAATCAAAATATTCCTTATCTCCTCTTTTAATTTGTTAAAATTTCTTGTCAATCTTCACAGCTTGTAAGGCAGGAAATAGTGTCCATCATTAAAGCAAAACACAGAACATTCTTTTTAAAGGAAAAATGATTAAACAGACTTAGCTAAAAAAAGAGTGCCACTAGCTGAAAATTTAAAGATCAAGAGACTAAGACATCTGGTTTTAATCTCTACATATCCATCACCTGCATTTGTTACACTATTAAGAACCTCATAAAATCTGCTGTGTGAAGAAGAGCTTTTCAGTTTCATAATACAGAAATAATACCCTATAAATGAATGTTTCTTGGTTTACTTCTATAAGCTATACTTATTCACAGACACTCAAACTCACACAAACGTGTAAAAACGTGTAAAAAGAAAACCAATCTATAATTGGGTAATGAGTAACAGAATGATTTACTAATTGGGTGCATTACAGAAGTGTGTTCACACTGTTGTACTGTAGTTAAAGACCTTGCCAGTGATTCCAGCAGAAGCTAGCTAATTTAAGGGTTTACTAATTTGTGATTGTATAGCTACAGAAAATACAGTAGCTCTGATTTGAAAATTACCATTTGGTATAATTAGACAGTAATGCAGTCTAATTGCTTCAGATATTTTGCACATTTTGTTGAAAAAGAGAGCTGATTATCACACTAGACTAAGCTTGAAAAAGACGATATTTACACAAAAAAAAAAAAGAAAAAAGGGAAGCAGCATATCTGGCTGATGTTCACAAAGGTTTCTTTTGCTGTTGCTGCAGACACTTGATTTTGAATTGGAGTTCTGTTGGTATTCCAACTACATTTCTGTCTGATTTTCTAGAAAAATGGAAGGTAGTGGAACTAAATATGTTTTTATCAATATAGCTATATATGGAGTTTGTATTTTATCTCTCACATGGCTTTTTGGTTTTTTGTTTTTTTTTTTCTTCTTGGACCACAAGTATCTTGGCTGCATGTTTTTGGGGGATTGATGCTAGATATTCCCAGAAGGAGAATCTTAGAGAAACCATCTTGTTAGTGATCACACTCTGATTCTGTGAGGATGCCACTTTTCAATTCTCAAGCTTTATGCATACCCACAGTTTTCTCACCTGCCTATAATCCTCACAAAGGAACTGCAGCATCAGATATTACACAGTATTTGAGTTTGTTTGTTTTCCCAGCAGGAGAAATAGATGCATTTAAAGGTATAAACCCAACATTTGTTGGTCTTATACTGAAAAACTGAAAAAGAAAAATGTAATATAAATACAAGCATTTTTCAGAATAGACATTTGGTACCTAATGTTTTCTTTCTATCTTTAGAGGTATGCTGGATTTTATAAACCAAGTCAAAAGGGACATCAAATACAAGAGTAAAAAAAAGTAGTTTCAGAGCACAAATAAGTTTTTTGGGACAGCTTAGTTTACTGAACTGCCATGTTTACTGGGAAACCTGAATAGCAGGTGGAAAGGTCTGAGGGACACATATGCTTGTATCATTCTTGCAGCATGCAAACAGGCTAAAAGACATCTTAAAAGCCTGTTTAGATATCTTAGCTATGATCACTGAGGTAATTTCTGTCAAATGAGTACATCATTTAGGTTTGACATCTAACACCTGAGAATAAATAAATTACTCTGGCCAGTATATCTTCAAGAAATTATGTCCTAGTGTCAGATTTCAAGCAAAACTGTGATGTCTAAAAGAAATTATATGGCTTCCCATACCATCCTTTCATGCTACCCCATGGGTAAATTCTGCCCTCAGTCCTATTTTGTACACAATGAGAGTGTCCAGTTTGGATGTTAAATTTTCAAATTGTCTCTATGGTGGGAATAAATACTCAAGTTGTATCATCTAATCTATTTAAATAGAGAATTATCACTATCATTTAGTGCTTGTGTCTGCTGCTGGAAATATATATATAATCTGCCAGCAGTTCTTAAAACAAAACCCCCAGGTTTTGTTCAATGTTAAAAGATTGACGAAAACCCCCAAAACCCAATCCTGAAGCTCTTTGTGCATTTAATCTATTTTTTCTATTACTAGTAGTGTCTGTGGGTGTATAAGAACTGTAAATCAATATGCTGATGTAACATGGTTCAGTGTTTTCCTGCCTTTTCTAAAATAACAGTGATATAATTTAAAGTGGCACCATTAATCCACATTAAGCTGCTCGAAATCCTTTCCTTTCCTAACCACATGATAACAGACCAAAAGTCCATCAGTCTGGCACTTTGCCACTCTGAGCAACCCCTAACAACGGCTTCAAAGTATGGTGTGAAATCTTCAGAGTGAACCTTGCTAGATAGACCAAGGGGATGAGAAGGCAAGAATTCTGTTTCATTCCATGTGGCAACTACTTTATCTCTTAAATCTTCTGGCTAAAGCCATTCTGATATTAAAGGTATTATGCTTTTTATCTAGGTCGGTTTTGGGGGGTTTTGTTTTGTTTTTGTTTTTGTTTTTGTTTTTGTTTTTTTTATTTATTTATACTTCTAAAATAACCAGCACTATAATATTTTAAAATTATCATTATAGGAGAGCACCTTCACACTCTAGCAAATGCAACATCCATTCAGAAGATAAAAATTACTGCTGTATCTTATTTTGCTTATTTTGTAGAGGGCAGTTCAAGGATTACAGATAGTTCCTGAAAACTATTTAATCTACATTACTGACAAACAGCATGTAATATTTCATTGTAAAAATCACTCACACTATCACAAAACCAGCAATCACTCAAAGACAGTCAGCATTTGCTATTTTTCATCATTGCATTTTCCAAAGGGACACCCGAGGGTTAAAAACCAAAATTTTAAAAAAATTAAATTGCTTCTGAGCTAAGCACTTGTATGCCAAGTCTCAGCATGGAAGGAATTTTAGCTGCTCAGCAACCTCACACAATAGTGCTTTAGAATAGAAATGCCAAAGAACAGACCCTTAACTACAGTATTGTGGCTCTGGTATGGGTGCCACTGTGATGAAAATACTCTGATATAAAAGTGTCTGCCATGAAAATAAAGACAGAGAGACGGCTTTGTAGGTGGAACTTGGGTTCTTTTATGTAAAGACTGACCCAAGCAGTCAGAAGGGGAGAGTAAGAGGGCAAGGACCACATTATGTGGGCACGTAGCTGCCTGAGTGGAGAGTTAGGGAAATAAGTGTTGTACAAAAAGGGAATTATTCCAGCATCATTTCCCACACCTGTGGTAACATTAATGATTTTTTGCAGCTATTCTGTTTTTTTAAAGACTGGAATAAGTTTATCTTCATTGTTTTAAAACCTCTTAGCCTTCATGCAAAATGTTCATTGTGGTACTTTAAGAAATACTATAGCCTTAGCCTAGTAAAACATGACTGAAAAGCATGATGTTTTAATAAAGACAAGTCCTTTGTCCTTGAACAGTGTGGATGATGTCACAACAGGCTCATGAATGTACGTAGAATTACCTAGTCGAAAAAACTTATGTAGAAATACTTGTGGCTCTTATTGAACTAGGAGGTTTTAAGAAGATTACAGACCTAATGAAGGGAAACCTCAGATGCTAGATAAAACAGTGATTTTAGAAAGGAAGAGTTTAGGATTAACTGAGCTACTTATCACTTGTTTTCCACTCTTTTTTTTTTTTTTTATGACATCTGTTTAGTTAAAAACCACAGTTTTAAAGGGAAAGCAGCAGCAACCACAAAGTTCTGCTTTGTTCTGTTTAGCAGAGTAATCTTGGAAGCATTTGAATTATTAATGAATATTCCAACCTTGTATATCCTGGCTTACTTACAGACCCTATCGGTTTTATCTCATATAAGCTAAACTACCTATATTACCAAAGTAGTAATGCTATTAATTGCAAAACCTCTGTTGGGTTACTTGGGAAAAAGAAAAAGGTTAATCAAATCTTCTGTTTTGTTTGTTACGGGCCTTTTCTTGTTTGCTTTTTATGTCTTTTGTTTGGTGTTTTTTGTCTCTTTTTTTTTTAAGGGGGGGAGAATGTAAATTCTTATTAAGAGTTGAAGAGTTTTTAAAAATAAATTTATATCAGCTGCTGAATATTTCTTGTTGGTGCCAAGTTTGTTGCTTAGTGGAAGACAACTTATTATAAATTCAGAAAATGATTTGTGTGTGCGCTGTATTGCCAAAGAAGAGTGAATCTATAAAACATCGTATGTGATTCTTTATGAATATACTAATGTACTTCACTTTCATACGGCTTGGTACAGAATGTTTTTGAAATAGAAGGCTCATGCCCGAATTAATACAAATATATGAGAATTCATGCAATTTACACTCTGTTGATAGTCCCTATCTAGGAATACCAGGAAGTATCTGAAGAGTTTGATGGTCCTGTGATAGAACTAGAAGTTAATACTTTAGGCAAGAAATTAATCAATCCACGTAGCCTAAACCTAAACAACCTTTCAAGTCTGTCATTTTCATTCTTGCCCAAATTCTAGTCTTACAAAGGTTGTATTATGTGATTTTAATTAATGTCCTTATACCATTTTAGGACTAGGAGATATTTAAGTTCATTTGGATTGTCAATATCTGAACCAACAGCATGTCTTCTAGCAGGTAATGTCTATATATTAACCACTTTAACTTTTACTGGGTGGAGTTTATATTTTGCCACTTGAGGGCATCCTGTCATTATGTTCTATTACAGAGCAGCATGTCTAAATTTCCATAAAAATAATGGATTTCTGCCAAAACAGTGTTATTTGCCAAAAGTGCTGATGGAGCACTGGAAATGATAATTTGCCATACTAAATAGGCATTTCCAAGACTGTAGGTCAAACAGGATTGCATTTCAGGAAATACTAAGTCAAAAGAGAATGAGAAGTACCACAGATACAATTAGATGAAATCTGCCCATCAGACACCAACATAAGCTTCACAGGTGTGTAGAAGCTTTGGCAAAGCTTGGTTACACCAGAGTTAGACAGTTTGACCTGTGGTTGCATGAAAAGACAGCAAATGGATTTACCTCCATTCTTGATAATTAATGTATATTTTAACTTTCAGTAGTGAGAATGATGGTAGGGGTTTCAAACTGGATAAAACTCTAGGCTGAGCTAATAAAATAAAAAGAACCACTTCAGTTAGTTGGGATCTTCAGTACTCCTGCAAGTGTAAATGTCCGACAATTACATATAAGGTGTCAGCTTTCAGATGCTTGCAGATGTGACTGTGTTTTGACCAAATTCTACAGTGGCTATCACATCCATTTCACTTTATCTATAGTTCTGCAATCCAGTGACATCATAATTTTATCATTGTGCAGATTTATATTAAAGCATCACTGTATTTTTTTTGCTGGTCTCTGTCTTCAATTTTTGGTCATTTACTTATGCAAAATAATCAGTTTTAATGTGCAAAGTTACATATGAAGCTTTCAGTTCTTTATACTCTTATTATATTTAGCTTAGATGGTATTATTTTCTTTGTGCTGGGCTAGAAGTTTTGAAACTGAGGGATACAGAAACTGTAGTCACCTGGGGTACTGACTGTAGTCTGATAACAGATCCTAGACATGAGTTTACTAGCCTTGGCAGTAAAGCAATGGAATATGCCACATTTCTTTTTCCTGTCTGCAACAGCTTCCTCCATATTAAATAAGGAACACTGATTATGAGCTGTGTCAATGTAAGATTTCCTCTTTCCATACTTGGCCCTCAGTCAGACTTTTTTCTCTCCCACCTTATAACTTTTCTACGCCTAGGTCAGAAACCACATGCTGTCCCTTTATTAACCTTTCATTTAATCACCCCTTCTCACTAGGCCCATAAACACAACCCTCACAATAAAACTTTATGTACAAGAAATGTGCTTCTATTTAACAGTCAGTTTAACCTCTCCTGTCTTTCATTTTTCTTTCCCTCTTCAAACGATACTCACATGGGGAAAGAGACTCATTCACACTTTTTTCCACATGCTCCTTTCATATCCAATCACACTGTTCATCTGACTGAAGTCCTCCCAAGGAGGATCTCTGACTGTTGTTTTATCTGAATCCTCTAAACCTCCCAACTACTTCCTAGTCTTCCCGCTAAAACCCCATCCCACAGCTGTAGATTCACTGCTCCCTTTTTGGTGTGGTTTGTTCCACATTGTTTGCATTCCTACAGAAAAAGGATTTGGAAGAGCTGCCGCCAGGATCCTTCACTCCATGCAAATGAAACCATCACAGTATTGCCAGTGTAGGGGTGAGGATAAGCCATTGTCAAATTCTCATCTTCCATTGTGAAAAACCCCTGTCCTTCATCCTCTGCTGGGGTGCAGAAGTGGGCTTCTAGCTCCACCACCTTACTGCAGCACGCCATCAGCAATTTTTCTCATGGTGTTATCCTGTCTCTTGTCTTCTCTGTAGAGAGCAGGATGCAAATGAATATTGGCACCTATTATTTAAATTATGCCTTTCAATCCATCTCTTTATACTCTTGGTCCATGATGTCATCCACAAAGTTTAGTTTCTTCTATGGCAAGCACATGCCCAAAGAACTGTGGTATTTTCTGGTGAATTCTTGCAACTAAGACTTTTGAAAAAGGTATCCTTAACCTTTGATTATACTGCTGATCATATAAAAGCAAGCTAACATGATGTTAGAGTGGGCAGCCTCTTGATAGTGCAGCCACTGTATCATTAGGGGAAGAAGGCTGTAGAAGCATCCTGGGGAAGTCTTGCAGACTGCTTATCCTCTCCTAATTGCTCTTCCCCAGGCATCCATCATGGCTCACCATTGCAGATATGGATTTTATTTTTAGTATGGATTTTATATTTAGTATGGCCTTATCCAGTGGTTTTATTTCATCATTATAGAATTGTCATAGGATCATCATAGGATCATCATAGAATCATTATAGAACAGTTTGGGTTGGAAGGGACCTTCAAGATCATCTAGTTGCACCAATAGCTGTACCCCATTCAACCTGGCCTTGAACACATCCAGCTATGGTACACCCACAACTTCTCTGAGTATTTTTCTTTAATTTCCCAATGAAAGGTGGGTTTTGAAGTGTGGGTAAAAAAAAAAAAAAAAAAAAAGGGAGAAGATGCAGACACAGCTTTCCTGATGATCCAAGAGAAATATCAAAATGTTTATCTGTTTCAGAACTTCTTAGAAACAGTTATCTAGAAAAATGCCAGGAGAGAAAAACTGTTTTCCCTTTTAGTGATGTATTTTATTGTGAACACAGACAGAGCTTTAACACTGATTTTCTCTTGTTTCATAGATGTCAGCTGTAAATTGCTAAACTTCAGCATTCTCTGTCACGTTCAGTGGTAGAGTTACCAACATCTCACAGGAACCCTAAATCCTTGCAAAAAAGTGTCAATTTTATCAGGAATAATCTGCTAATTGCAAAAGAGATAAAAAAGCACATACTATTCAATGATATTGTAATAATCTAAGCTATACTTCCTGTTGCTTCCTTAGGTTCAGAACCGTGTAATTGCACTCTGAGCAGGAAGAGATCCTGTAAAGCTTAATTTATATAAATAAATGTATAAATAAAATATGAAATTTGGAGTAATATATACAAATAATAGCAAAAGATGAGGCTCTCAGAGCAGAATATTAGTCAAGAAAGAAAAATAAAATTAAGCATGGTTTTTGTAATAGCAAAAAGAAATCTGGAAACAATGAGTTAATGGTAAATATTTGGTTTTTATTTTAGAAAAAAGTTTGTCCAGGCCATTTAAAACTCATTTAACGTATTGCATGAAAGATATTTTCTCAGCCATTTTAAAATATTTCATCATTGGAAAGAAAAGGTTGATATACAGGAATAAATTCTATTCCATCCATATAACAAGCTGCTCGTTCTCCATGAAATGAAATGAATGCCATGGCCCTTTCAAGTGGCACAGGGGAGCTATTTAGTGTGAAAAGAGTTGTAGAAATAATTTTGCAATTTAGATAACACCTTTGGCAATAAATACCTCACTGCATATGAGTCCTCAGCATCTATTTCTATCTGAAAATTTTCTCTCTCATGTCTAGAGATACTCTGTTTCTGTGTTTCTTCTCTTTATAAAGCAGCTTTATACTGCTCTGACAGTAGCATTAAGTGTCTTCTGTAATTTGAGGTCACAACCATTAAGTCAATGACTCCATATCTTCAGGAACAACTGCAGGAACACCTGCTCCCAGCTATGTCATCTTAAGGGTTTTAAGAACTGAACAAATAATTTTATTCTATTTTAAATTATTTTAAATGCTGTGGAGAAAAAAGTTATGCCCATGGTCATACAACGCTTGTATATGTGCTTAACTTCAAGTACACAAGTACCACTACCTGTAGTGTGAGAAATCACACAATAGGATTAGCCACCACACTACTTGTCAGTTTATACTGCCAAGTGACTCTTCTCCAAAATTTGATGTTGAGTGACACTGGTCTCACCTACCCTCACTGCCTGAAGCTGGTACCCAGACAGACTCTATTCGGTGATATACCAGCTCTTGGCAACAGTATTCAAGCGTGAAAAGGTTAGTACATACTTGAGATCTCTTCCTACAGAAATACAGATTCACCAGTAGACTCCAGGGAGGCCCTTAGAGTGTTATAAATTAGTTTAGAAACACAATTTACACCTCAATACAGCTGCCAAATGTCATAGAATCACAGAATAGTTGAATGATTTGGGTTGGAAGGGGCATTAAAGATCATCTAGTTCCAACTCCTGTGCCACAGGCAGGGATACCTTCCACAGGCTTCTCAATGTCCTATCCAGTCTGGCCTTCAACACTTCCAGGGATGGGGCAGCCACAGCTTCTCTGGGCAATCTGTGCCAGTGCCTCACCACTCTCATAGTGAAGAATTTTTTCCGAATATCTAAGTCTACCCTCTGTCAGCTTAAAGTCATTTCCCCTTATTCTATCACTAAATGCCTTGTAAAAAGTCCCTCTCCAGCTTTCTAGTAGGCCTTCTTTAGGTAGTGGAAGGCTGCTCTAATGTCTGCCCAGAGCCTTCTCTTCTCCAGGCTGAACAAGCCCATTGAAATACGATACAGTATTACATGCTCATTACTTATCTTTTCACTCATTGCTGACATATGACTTCCTATTAAATTGCCACAATGGCCAAGAATTAAAGGAAAATAATATGTTTAACCAAAAGCAAAATGTTTGGTTTATGCCATTAGTCACAGCATTCGACACTTGAGTACGTTGCAAATCTCATGCAAAGATAGAATCATTATTCTAGGCCATGTTTGCGTATGAATGTTTGCTCTTTCTACAGATTTTCTCACTGTTATGTTTATCTAGAAACCTAAAAAGAGGCAGATCTAAAAATGGATTTTTATTAGTCCAAGGCTATTTATCTATATGAGAGACTGGAAATAGAAGCCTATATGTGAAAAGCAATTCTAACACATTTTATGCAAATTTTATATTTTATTTAACTTAATCTTATTGGCCATATAAAAAGAAGAAATTCAGCAAGAGATTTCCTCTTTTTTTGTGCTGCTACACGATGCAGTCTTAAGAGGGAGGGCACTATGTTAAATTTCAAACATTCCTTTGGTGAGTGGCTTTATATGCTCATGTGTCCCACCTCTACTCATCATATGACTTCTTAGGACACCAAAATATATATCACTTTAAGTATTTATTCTTAAAGCAGTGACTGTAAAGAGAGCAAATTTACAGCCACCTTCTTCTGCTGTATGTGCATTTTCTGCTGCTTTCTGTATTGCCCGTCTTAATTAGAATCTGATACAGTTGAGTGTAAAGTCAGTAGGAATCATTCTATTGACGTCAGAAATTGATTAGGAAAATTTCTATCTTTTCTTGTTTTTCCTGGAAACACACATAAATTTGAAAAAAGTGAAGGTTTGCTTTCTGTTGAAAATTTGTCCTGGGTAGGACGTGTGACTTGTGAACCCTATCATATCAAATTCCTCTGTCCTTCTATCAAGGGCTCATGGTCTCTGCAGATTTGATTAGAGAAAGTTATTCATGGCTTGTTCTCAGGAAAAGCCACTTAACTGCAAGGACATTGATCTGTTTGGCTTCTTTAACATAATGCTTTCACTGTTATTAAATCACTTAATGCAATACAATTTTTCATATACTTTCTTTGCTAGGCCTCTACTGTTAGTATTTGGATCTTTGTAAAAATTAACTACATCTGCTTTTTGATTTCCTATATCTGTCACAGAGCTAGAAATGTGAAGAAAACATGCTTCATGAACTCATGGTCTCTTACCAGAGCACAGAAGACTTTGCTTCTGCTTTCATCCAGGTTTGTCATAACATTTTTTTACACCACCACCATTTTTTCCAACTTTCCCTTTCTTTATTGCTGTGGTAGCGACATTGTGACCAAAGTACAATCCCAGAGACTCCTCCTGTACAATGTCAGTACCACATAAAAGGGACAAACAAAAAGAGTTGACTAACCAATTTCAAGCTGGTTGAAATTGGTTAGTCAGCAAAAATTCTTTGCTCCTTCCCCTTTCCAAATTAACAAAGAAATATTAACGGTGTGTTTATATTAAAAATATTTTGAGTTATACTTTCTCTGTTATGAAGAAAAAAGAAATATTTTTTATGATGAAACAAAAAGTTCAACAGGATCCATACAGGAAAAAGAAAGTTCCTATAATTTCAGACAGTATAGAATACTTATATAATGTGGTCACTGACCATGTGAAACACAGTTGTCTTCTGGATCTAAACACAGGCTATCAACACCAAACCCTTCTTTAAATCATTAGGATCCTGCTTAGAATGTGCTCTGTCTTGAAGAATAATCACAAATTAAACATTGTGATAACCTTCCTATGCTTTAGTACTTTTTAGAGTAAATGTCTTACTTGCTGTTAAATGGAAATTTGTACTTATTATATTCATTGTATCTTGTAACTGATGGTATGTTGAACACAAAAAACCCCACTAGTTATCCATTGATTCTGTGCTTTCTTTCACTAAAATATCCATTTAAATGTATGTATGTTAATATGAGTCAGTATGTTTACCCTGGTTTTGGAAAGGTATCTTCATTTTGCCTATCACGTTTCTCCTGTTTTGCCTAATTTTACCTAATTTTTCTTCTAAATTTTCTTTTAAACCTCAGTCAATGCTAACTGACAGTGCAACAAAGCCAAAATTCTTCACCAATTTAAACCCCTCTCAACATGATTGATTTTTGAGATAGGTAGACTAATGGCCTTTAACAATGGTGCACAGAGGTTACGGAAGTACAAAATTGTTGCCAAATACTGGCTTCACTTACCCACTAAATTATTATCAAGTACATATTGTAACACATGCTAGTATTGTCTGTTATGAAGAATATAAAAATTAACCTCCCTTCAGTATAGAGTACACTATTCATACCAACTTTTTCATTGTATGGCCTATCTATCTAGCACTGGGAAACATATCAATTACCTTACAAACACTAAAGAAAAAAAATGCTGATATTATGTAAAATCTCTGAGAAATCATCTTAAAAATATTTCTTTATTCTATTCTTTGATGAATCATAGAATGTAAATTATTTAATATTGGGTTAACTCAAATGTCTGACTTAATTACCAGTAGTCACATAAGTTAGGATTTAGCTTTCTTTAAGCTCTTTTTTTTTCTACACCACAAGTACATATCCAGCAATTTATTTCTTAATTAGTTGTCTATATACATATGTAGTCTCACAGTTTTTAACACACAATAGTATATCAAATTTCAAGAATGACCTCTCAAATTCTTGAATTTATAGGGTAATTAAGTACTTGTAACAAACAGGGTTTAAGCAGAAAGAACTTGATACATTTGTACTTTCCCTTTATTCAACTGTAATTGCCATAGGTTTCAAAGATCTTCAGTTTAAAAGTGCTTTCAGCTGGAAAATTCAGAAAAAACATGTATCGGTCGTTACTAAGGAAAAAAGTGTTATCTGACAGTTGTGAATAATGATAAGTTTGGGGTTGTTGCTTTTGTGTTTGGTGGTTTGGTGGTTTTTTTTGTGTCTGTGTGTGTGTGGTTTTTGGTTGTTTTTTTTTGCGTTTTTTTTTTTGTTTTTTTTTTTTTTTTGTGATTTTTGTTGGTTTTGTTTTCAGTTTTTGGTTTTGGTTTTGGTTTTGGTTTGGTTTGGTTTTTTCCCCAAATGCCTGTTGGAATATAACAAGTAGATCATTTGGAAAATTACATACATGAATTTCATGACAATATTCTGTAGTCTGCCATTCAAGCTTTGTAGCGTTAAGCGTAATTAAATAGAATTATTAGGGATTCAATCAGATGCTGTCTAGACCTTTTCTACAGAATAACAGTGAGGACATTCAACAGAACTGGAAGACAACATAAACATAAACTAACATAGAACTAACTGAAAGGCAGCAAATATGAATCTGATAACAGGGAACTTTATATAACATATAATTTACCTGTGGTGCCAGTACCACAAGATGTTATAGAGGACAACAATATGAGATTACAGGAAAAGAAAAGGTATGTGGATGGATAAAAACAGCATCCTCAAATGTATCTGAAAAGATTAAGAAGTTATATAAACATTTGCAGATATGCTGTGAAACCTCTTTGTGAAATAATTGTTCCATATAAAATCTGAAAGTCCTGGGTGATGGTTTGCTGTGCAAGCTTTCTTTTAAGAGGTCGGGCGGGTCTATATCTTCACTGTGCTGAGTGCTACAAAGTGATAGGTTTTTCAGAAAAAAAAAA
This sequence comes from Coracopsis vasa, assembly GCA_026283785.1. Classification (NCBI taxonomy): domain Eukaryota; kingdom Metazoa; phylum Chordata; class Aves; order Psittaciformes; family Psittacidae; genus Coracopsis; species Coracopsis vasa. The sequence goes on from JANHGB010008946.1 coordinate 29,887, forward strand.
AGGTTTTGGTGTGAGAGTTTTATTGTGAAAACTGCTCTTATTTTTGTGGAAAATGGAAATACTAAGAAATAATGTCTTCAGCACCTACTTACTGATCAGAAAATTGATAGAGATGTATGTGTATCCTTGCTCTGTATGTGTATCCTTGTAAAATGTTGCAGTGAGAGTACCAACAAAAAGAAACATGCATATTAGTTTAATTTGGCAAATAATGATTTCTGATAGCACTTTAAATTAGATTTGGTTTTAGAGTAGACTGATCATTCACTTTGAATGAAAATTAATTTGGGAATGAAAAGTAAATCAGCTGTTGTCTACGTTTACAACAATAAAGCAGGGTACGTTTCACATCACCAGCTTAACTGCTTTTACGATAAAAGTAGTTGCAGATTAAAAGAGAAATACCAGTGGAGATTGTTTTCTACTTTTTGTCTTGGAGATTTCAGTAATATTCCTTTCTCTACAGTCTGTGCTCTGCTTGTCTCTTTGCTCTTCCTACAGTTCTGAGGTGAAAAAGGCTTTCTCAGAGCATAGCAATACTTTGAACCTCAGATACATGTGAATTTGATATACAACGCACCTCAGCTGCCCTCTGCTATTGAGCTCAGTGACACATCTTTTACCATTCCCACACCTTTAGGCTACAGTGTTTCAAACCATCATCTTCAGTTTTATCCCCTAATGTTTAAGCTCCTCAGGGCAACAGCTATATCCATCTTTTTGTTTGCAAGGCACCTGGTCCTTTCTAGAGCCCTATTGTCATTACAATGTACATAAAAATTCAAAAGAACTTCCTTTCTTACATTCCATTTCTCCTTGACACTGCTTCTTTTTTTCCTCACTTCTGCTTTTGTTCCAGAGTTTCTATTCCTAAACTGACTTATGCTACAGGACCACAGCTGTGGAAATTATTTGTACAACGTTAGTCTGATAAAAAGAGTGCACGCAAGAGATTTTTAAACTATCTGAAATGAATTCTAGAGTTGAATTAAAAAATTCAGGCTCACTTTGTGGCTTTTTTGTAACACTATTCAGAAAGTTTGGCCGCCATAAACTGTATTGATTTGCCAGTAATGAATCTCCAGTGGGAGAAAGCATTTTACACTTCAGCTTTTGAGGTATAATCAAAGATATAATATTCTAAGATGCAATCTTGTTTTAAGTTTTATATTGCTTACTTACTAAGATGAATAAATAAAGTGTATGCCAAGATATGTTGATGTAATGTTTTCAGAAATGGAACTCTCATTTTATGGACGACACAAATAATAGAGAGTAAGATCAGAAGTTATATTTTATATTTTAGCTGTCACAGGTAATCTATGATATTTTTCTGGACCATCAGCCACAAAAAGTAGTGAAGAATAAAACTTATTTGAGACAAATTTCACATCAAGTGTATAAAATAAAAGCCTTATTAAAGTGTGAGACTAATTTATTAATTGAAAGGTAAGCATTTAACATATATTCTTAAATTTTTGCTGAAAACTAGAAATTGTTTGGACATTTGTTATTGACTTTAACCTCACACATCTAATATAGGATGTGAAAAAGTCTAGGTTTCTAATACAGTTATAGCAGAAAAAGCAAGAGTTTGCCATTGCTCTCTGAAGGAAGCAAAACCATTAGCTGAGTTAAAGACTTAAACTTAAAAAGTATAGGTAATCCCTGAGGATCCGTTCCAGCAAAGACAAGCATGAGCATACTGGATGAGAAGTGGAGAATGTTACTGGGCAGAAGGATAACCATGGGAAGCAGGCACATGTTCTGTCTGTGAATGTGAGCCAGGAGCATTGGATCACAGCAAGGAGAGAATAAAGGCTTGCATAGAACCAGTGCTGTAATATGAGGCCACTCTACAAATCTCACTACAACAGGCAGCAGCAATATATAACAAGAACATTTTTTCCATTATTTGAGACTTGTGCCTCAAAAGCCAATGCTAAAAGCATCTTCTTACAATGTTCAAATATTCTTATCGTACAGAACAATTATTTTCACAAACTAGTTTGGTTTTCTGGTTTTGTTTTTTTTCCTGGGAATGTGGTATAGAGTCAGTCAACTAGACTGGACAAAGAGCTACACTAACATAACTGATCTTCCAAAATTAAGCTGACCCTGGGAGGAGCTTATCTATGTCTTCTGGTTTTGTATTGGAGATAATGAGCTCTCATGGGATCCGTCTGGTACAAGTAAAGGCTGTTCTGGTAGGTCTGCGCAGTAAGCTTAGCTTAGTTACTGAACAGATGAGCAGTCCGTGGGTAAAGGAGACTGACCATATGCAGGAGGAATAAAGCTACTTCTAATTGCTGCAAATTAGATTTTTTCCTAAGAGGGACAGCTGGAGAAGGAACAATTTTTTACATGCAACAATTATAACCTTTGGAAGGCCCATGAAATATATAGGCAATAAAAGAAAACTTAAAAAAACCCCAAAACAAAACCATACATTTTATATTTATGAACATAGACTTCATTTGCAAGCTAGACAAGGTTGGTCTAATCAATAGAATGTAAAATCATACAGAGGACATGGATATTTTCTTCGTGCTAACAACAGAACTTCCTCTGAGATCAAAATCTGTGCACATGTGGTAACCAAGTACTATAAGATCATGGTCTTTGCTGTTGTCAAACTATGCTTCAGACAGGACTGTGATCTGCAGCTGTGTTTAAGAAAGCAGACCTCTGAGATAATCAATTCTGCTAGGTAAACTTCTCGTATTATTCTGAGTTCTTTGTTGTGAAATATATAAGAATGAAGGTCATGTCCAAAAAAATCAGATTTCAGGATGGCTGACGCAGTACATTAATTGAATAGAATCTGTCTGTTAAAAATGATAGTTCAAACAATGGATCAGAGAAAGGAGTCATGGAGCAATTCCAACACGATCATCTTTTTTCCAGATCTGGAAAAAAAAAAAAAAAAAAGACAAATGCGGAGAACCCAGACGTACCAGATAGATACAAAACACAAAACATTCTACAAATGAAGCAGCGGTCATGTTTATGTCTCACAGGATGTTAAAGATAGGGTCATAAAGTGCACTGGGACGAGAGAAAACAACGGGACTTGAAAGCAGAAGTAAAAATAATCTTCATTTATTATACACTACCTTTAATCAGACTCGTAATTCAGGATGTCTTCAGTCCTGATTTACAAAAAATTGGATTTTCAATTTCAGGCACTGTTAAGCTGTGAATATAAATACTTAGCATGGGAATGTGCCTATCCTTACTCTACATGTCAATTAAATGATCAAAAATGTTCTTCGTTTATTTCTGCTCTTTATGCAAAGTAAAACTGAAAAAAGGGTAAAAAAATGTCTCTAAAGTTTGCTGCTGAAAATGGTACTCCTACACTGCTTTTATTATGAATAAATGAGGGGAAATGCTTTTCTGTGTCATCTATTACATGGAATTAACAGATGGGCAGATAACACATATGAAAGTATTTCTACATCTCAACTGTAGAAAGTAAGGGACTGAGCAGATACTAACATCAGCATGGGTCAGTTGCAAAGTATTGGCTTTCTCAAATATCCAGTAATGTAAGATTAAAAGCACAGTTCAGCCTGTCTGGAGAAAAAGAGCAAGCAATGGATTTGTACCTTGCCATAAGCTTCATCTGACACACAGTGGGCAAAAAGTCTTGGAATGAGAATAGTGGCACTCTTAAAGCCCTGATTTATGAAAAGGTATTGCAGTTAGTATAAAAGAAACTATAACTAACAGTCTAATATGGGGTCTATCAAACCACTTCATGACAAAGTTGATCAAAACTCTTTGCGCAGACCATGCTACATTGGAAAGATCCCTAATTAATACTTTCTATTAATCAAATCCCAGAGTGGGTTTTGGAACTGACTTCAAATTTCCTATCCAAATATAAATTTAACTACATACTTTCTTTTATAATAAAAACAAATTGGCACAAAGCCTATATGAAACAGTCAAACTGACTCCAAACAACTGGGTTATTTGAACAATCACATGCAAAATATTGCATATAAGCATTTTGTCCTGATTTTGGACTCTTTTGTTTAAACACAATTTTTTCTAATGGGACAGAACATCAGTTTTCCAAACCTCTCTTTCCCTTTTTGAGCCTTCAGCTTCAGTAAAGTGTAAAACATACAGACAGGGTTTTTTTATTAAAATGTATACTGCAAGACTCACCTAGGAAGTGGATTTCTCTTTCCTTCCACTAGGACAAACATTCTGCTCTGTATCAAAATCGGAGGGTCACAATTAGATGCCCTGGCCAATGTAGCACTTTCTGGATAGTTTATTCAATTCATCTCTTTAAAGTGTGAAATTCTCAGGAAACCTAGATGGCCTGCCCCCAAACCATAGAATCATAGACTTATCAAATGGTTTGGCTGGAAGGGACCTTAAAGATCATCTAGTTCCAACCCCCTGCCATGGGCAGGGACACCTTCTACTAGACCAGATTGCTCAAAGCCTTGTCCAGCCTGGCCTTGAACACTTCTAGGGGTGTTCAAGGAACAGCCACAGCTTCTCTGGGAAACCTGTTCTAGCGTTTCACCACCCTCATAGTGAAGAATGTCTTCTTAATATCTAATCTAAATTTAACCTCTTTCAGTTTAAAGCCATAACCACTTGTCCTTTCACTACCTGCCCTTTTAAAAAGTCCCTCTCCAGATGTCTTGTAGACCCCCTTTAGGTACTGTTATGCTGCTCTGAGGCATTCCCAGAGTATTCTCTTCTCCAGGCTGAACAACCTGAACTCCTTCAGCTTGTCGTCACAGAAGAGGTATTTCAGCCCTCTGATCATCTCTGTGGGCCTCTTCTGGACTTGCTTAAGCAGGTCCACATTCCAGAGCTGAACACAGTACTCCAGGTGGGGTCTCATGAGAGTGGAGCAGAGAGAGAGAACCGCACTTCTTTTCACACTTCTTTTCATGACATCCAAAATACGGGTGACCAAGGAGAAAGATAAATGATGTTTCAACTGCTGAGTACATAGGAGCAAAGACCTTGGTAAAATTAAAAGTTCACAATTTCAACTTTGAGAGATTTTGCAGATACTTTCTCACTTCCCAAATTCCTTCCCGTATTTCAAACAAATACTTCATACAAGGAAATGATGATTTCCCTTATAAGAAAGCAAGTAGCAGCAAAAATTGTCTCAGCCCAAACAGCATTTGCAAGCAATTTTTTTCCTGATGCCCGAAAGGACAGAGGAAGAATTATTAATCTCTGATAAATATGAAAAGACTGAATGCTGGAGTACTATACATGAATTGCAAGATGAAGGGCTCCATCTCCTAAGAGGCACCTCAATGTGGAACAACTGGATGGTGAGATTAGACCTGAAGGATGTCTTACTATCCTGCTGGTGAAAAAATGTCAAAGGTTCCTCCTGCCTTTGCTGGGAAGGAGAACTTTGGCAGTTCTCCAGCCTACCATTTGGCCTCTAGTCAGCTCCATGGTAGCAGCCTTCTGTGAGCAAGGGCTTGGGATAATAGCCTGTTTAGGCAACATGCTGACTATGGTACAGAACAGAGAGCTGTTAGCAGCACAAGTTGATTTGGTGAAAACAATTCTCAAGAGCCAGAGTCGCTGAAAAATTACCAGGAATCAAATCTGGCTGCTACCCAGAAAACAAGTTCCTTGAATCTGCAGTCCTGATGTCTCTACTTCAGAGGCTTTAAGACCTTTCCAGAGTGTATCAGAGAAACTCTTTGGAAAGTAAACTGACTATGTAAGACAGTCATCTACCTCAGGGGTACAGTTCACGTCAGTGTAATTGAATTGAGAGATGCAGAAGGCATATTAGGTCATCCCATCCATCTTTTCACAGAGGGGAGGAAGGTACTCCAATCTCAAGTTATTTTCCTTTCTCATCTTCTTTCAACATTTCAGAGTAATAAGCCCACTCTTTTGGAATGCAATTCTATAACCTTGTTATAAGATTTTGATATATGAAAATATTCTTAATCTCTTGTATTTCTGGTTATGTACATATATACAGTTTTCTACACCTGGTAGTGTTTAGCCACAGACTTATGATAGTGAGGAACACTTCCCACATTCTTATTTGCTTACTTTCTCCAATATGAAAAAGTTAAAAATACAGTAAAAATTTAAATTCCTGCTTCATTATTTTCTTTTTTTTTTTTCATGTTTTCAGCAAAAAGAGAAGACTCTTAAAGAAATACAGTAAAGCTCTGCCCTTTTCAATGTCTGGGCTTTTTTTCAATTTTTATCTCAAAATTCACTTCCAATGAAAATAGTGCTCTTTATGAATTTCCCTTCTCAATAAAAACTTTTATTTGAAAAATTGACTTATGCCTTTAAGAATTAAAATATATTTACTTTAAAACATGCCAGCATAAATGCAACCTAGTTTAGAACAAAAAATATGTCAATATTCTGCTTTTCCTAATTGTCTTTCTTCATTGCAGTTTTGGTGTCTTCCATAACAACATGAACAGTGACAATAAGCAATTTTGACTTAATATCTAGGTAATAGCACTTTTAATGCAATGACATCATTATATCACACATTGACAAAAAAGTTCTGGAGGGAAAGTTCCTGATAACACATTGCTCTCTGGATATACATTATTAGACCATTCAAGTGCTGCAATGTTTTCTGTCCACAAAATTTGTATTCCCGTAAACATATTCTTAGAAGCAGAGTAAAATACTTCTTAAATGCAATTTGAAATATAGCACACAAACGCGGATAGAGACCAGCCTATAGCCTACTTTGTCCTTAGAGAAAATTTGTGAATATGCGTGATGGTGGGGTTTTTCTTCATTTAGATTTATGGAGTGCTTTTAATGTCCTATATGGCTGCTGCTTTTAATTGACTTACCCTTACTTGAGAGCCTTGTGTAACGGGAACCAGAAGGGCACATGCCTCTGCACCCAGGAGGTTGTCCTCAACAGAGTACCTAAAAAGATTCAGGGAGATTTAAAAAGCTAAAGAGAAAATGGTCAGAACTTCACCTCATTGAAATTGGCAAAGCTCTTTTCTTCAGCAAAATATTTAAAATCTAGAAAGTTGGAAAGAGGTGAAAAAAAGGTGAAGCAAATAGTAAAGCACAGAAACACAAGCTTTGTTTCTAACATATACACATTTAAGCATTTTTCAGTCCTGTCTAATCTAGTTCAAACAAACCAAAAGTGACAGTATACGAATGTTTGTGAAATAAAAAGTGGGTATTAACAGTTGGACATCAATGGCATTGTGTAAATCCTTTATATCCACGTAAATTCTTAAAACATTATTTTAGAACAGCAGATATTCAGTGACTCTTTTCAGCTTAAATGCACTACAGATGTGGCTACAGTAATTTCACAGTTTAAGCCTTGGGCACATAGAATTTAAACCAGAACTTCGTCACTATAACATTACTCAGTTCTTTTTTCACTGAAAAAAACATGAAGTAGATGCATTAACTCTAAGCAATCATTACTTTAGCACAGTACTTCTTAGTGCTAACATTTCTATTTCCCTACTGAAGAATTATGTACTTACGTGTTCCCTATTATTATAGCTCCCTCAACAATTCCTTATGTGTTTAGCTACCCAATTTCCCCGTGAGACAGAATAAAACCACTTATTCCTATTTCATAAGATGAGGAAATGGGGCTTGGAGGACTGTGACTTATCTAAGGTCACATAGCAGTCACTTGAACTTAGCCTTTTCAAGCAATAGGCTCAACACCTTCTCAACCTTCTCAACAACTTCTGAATTGACCTGATATCCTGCTTGAAACAGTCTGTGTGTGGCATCTCACTAAATATGTTCTGAAATTAAAGAGCCCATTGCTAAGATTAGCACCTGCTCTCACAAAATATTGGTTTCATAAATCCTAATTCTTTCAGAAAAGCAAACAAAAGC